>CP139504.1:162478503-162665211 GCA_021014915.2 Artemisia tridentata subsp. tridentata | reverse complement strand
TCAAAGTCGCAAACTGACTTCAAAATCGATGAATAGTAAACAATGAATAGTAATGATGAATAGTAATGCATGAATAGTTAATTTTGAAGTTCGGAAAAATGACCTGAAATTACGATTTGTCACATGTTTTGACAAACTTCATCAATTTCCTTTTCATATTCAAAAATTTGATGTTTTAAAACAACATTTTCCTTTTCAATATTCTGAATTTTGGAAGCATGACTGTTTTGAAAGGACAATGATTCTTTTTGGATTTGTAATTTTAACTCAAAGTCAAGACTTTAAGTCTGACACCATTGCAACTTTTGATTGAGATGGAAAATTTCTGTTGAAATTTTGTTGTCCACATCATCATTGACTTGGTGAAGTCTCTCATTTTCTCTTGTCAAATTATCAAATTCAAGTCTTAACATCTCAGTATCAATAGAATGAGCATCAACAATCATTTCATTACAAGACACATAAATGGATTTCATGAACACATATATAACATCAGAACATAGAATATTTTCTAAGAGTCGATCTGCTTCTTTTTGCAAAGCTTTGTTTTTACATTTTTGTTTTGAGATCGTTTTTTCCATTGCTTCGAAAATGTTCATCATGGATGCAACCTCTGATTGAAGTTCCTGTTCCCAATGTGTAGCAAAAAGTCGCAGGTGTTGAACGTGTGGCAAAAATTATTTTTGAAAAACTTCTCTCTTTTCTTTTTCATGAGGAGAAAGAAAAGTAGAGACTTTTATCTCTGAATTTCGTTCAATTGCTTGTTCCAAAAATTGTATGTCTTCTATAAATGTATTAAAATATCTAAGGACAAGACATTGTTTTGGCAATAATGCAATTACAACTGAATTTGGTAAAGGGTCATTGACTTGTCCTACTGTGTTCACAGGACCAACCTCAGAAGATTCATTCATTTCTATTAAATACCATGACTGTTCTGATTTATCTTTTTGTGGTACGAAGGTTTCGCTAATATGAGGTACTCTTGAGTAATCATATGGTTTATTAAATTTTACATTACTCATTTTAGATCGACTCTCTTCGTCCTGTTCCATTTCTTCTTCACGATTATAAACAACAACACGCATGATAGAGTCATCAAACAGATGTTCTGCACTATATAACTTCGGATTTTCCTTGAGTGCATTTTGTAAAAAACGTGGTTTGTCATCCCCAATAGCAAAGCCATATCCTTGGGGATTTTGCTTTAGGGAAAATTTCTGAATGGTTGTTACTGACTCACCAGTTTTATACACAACTTTTTGAAACTATTTATGTTTGCATTCCAACTCAACGATTTCCTCAAGATAGGAATCAACTCGTTTCCTTGATACTTGTTTGTGTTCAGAAAAATTATCTTGACAAGTGGACAACTCTGTTTTTGTTTTGGAAAGTTCAGAGTGTAGGATGTCAACTTGTTTTTGAAAATCTAATATTTCTTGTTCCATTTGTAAAATCAAGTCATTTTTGCTAACAGATAATTCATGTATCTGATGTTCCAACTCTTGTTCTTTCACATAAGATTGTTGGAATGCAACTTCAAAACTTTTTTCCCATTTTTCTTTCGTTTCATAGTTTGAAAGTTGAAGTTTGTAGCACTCAAGATCCTTGGTCAATAATGCAAATTTTGCTTTTAAATTTCTATTTATTTCATTGCATCTATCAATTTGGGATTTCTGTGTGTCTAACTGTGTTAGGGTGGTCAAGAGCAAGGTCATGAGCTCTGGATCTGGACCAAGCAAAAGATCATCTTGTTCAAGTTGATCATTATTATTATCATCAAGAGGATCATCAAATGTAACAATCGGGTTAATTTGATCTTCATCAAACGTAACTACGGTGTTTATTTGGTCATCGACTTGAGGAGATAAGAATGAGTCATCTTGACCAACACGCTCTTCAGCTGATACAGAGGTAGAGGGGGATACAATTACATGAATGAGACATGTTGAGTCAGGTACCTGAGACAAACCATATGTATCATATACAGGGCCTGTTTCACCCATGTGCATCTCTTGCATATTGGCCATCAACATCACGGCTGCAATGGCATCTAGATCTTCCATATCATCATCCGAGTAAGCATTAGCCATGAAGTTGTGCACCTTCTCTGTAAGAGTGCCTCCAGCTTCATCTTTAAGTGCGAGAAGTAGTGCTTCCTTGTGATATGCACTCCTCTGGTCCTTAGCTTGGGGCATGCATTGGCCAAGTGACCTTTCTCTCCACAGTTGTAACATTTCACCATAGTGTTTGCATTCCCAGAATTTCTTGTATCAACAATCTCTGCCCTTCTTTGTGTATTACCAGTGCTGTTCCTACTGCTTCCAGCTGAATTAAACCTCTGCCCACCTGAGTTTCCCATATAACTACCCGAACCATATCTCCCAGAAGTTCTGTTTTGAATCTCAACGCTTCCATTGTGGACAACTGCCTGATTACGAGTGTTGGATGAAGACCGAAGACGGTTGTTGGATTTGTTTGAAAACTTGCTGAAAGCTCGAGCTATCAAAGCAAATTCTTCGTTCAACGAATTGAAGGCATCGTCTTCACCACTTTTGACATTGGAGTAAAGCATAGTATCGGTGTTGTCATATGGAACCAGTTGATTATCAGTTTGTTGTGGTGATGCTTCATATGGAACAAGTTGACTTGATGAAGTTTGTGAGGGATAAGTAGAATGATGTTGTGGTTGGACAAAACCCTGATTTGATTGTGGAGCAAAATGAGACTGAGCAATCAAAGCTAGTGAGTTTGGAGTTGTTGACAGTGAATTACCTCCACGAGCTTCTCTGTCTTTATGAACCTCTGACTGGTGATGTTTCAAGTAATCATACAACAACCCATATGAGGCGTTGTGTAGATTCTCAGGTTGTCTAACAAAAGTAACATACTTCTGCCAGTCAGGTCCAAAACAACTTAGGAACTTAGTATTTAGTGCAATCCTAGGTAGAACGATGTTTTACTTGTCCAAGTCGTTGATATTATTGGTAAACCTACGGTAATAAGACTCTAAGGATTCTCCAGTTTCAATCATAAACATGGTGTATTCCAGATAGAGTTTTGATTCCATATCCTCTTGGTTTAACTCAGTTCCTTCCATGAGAAGATGAACATGTTCCCATATATACTTAGCAGTCTTTTGTGCATAGGATTGGGAATTCCTTGAAGGATGTAAGACATTGCTAGTTCATTGGCTTCTTTCTGAAGTACTTGTTCTATTGTATAATGACCTTTTTCAAGTACTTTCCATGCGGTTTCTTGAGTTCAATAAACCGTAGAAATTGACTTGACCATTGCACGTAGTTACCTGAAGTGAGCATAGGAGGTGTATCTAAGGATCCAGCCTCGTGTCTTGATTGTTGACTGCTAATTGCTTCACACATCTGGTCGAACCAGTGAGGTTGTTTGGGTTGAAGTTGGTAGGATTGCATCAATTGTTGTGGATATTGTTGTTGTTGAGGGACTTTTTGTTGAGGGAAAAACTGATGTTGTTGCATGAAGAGTTGTTGTTGAGGATACTGTGGTTGTTGATAATATTGTTGTTGCTGATGATACTACTGTTGTTGACTGTAGAAATACTTGTAGTTCGGTGGTTGAGACATTCTTGTGTTCTTGTGGATCTTGTAGACAATTGAGATGTGTGTTATGAGTTGTAAAGTTTGGTTTTGATGAAGTGTGAATTTAGATGTTTTTCCTTGTTCAATTCCGAAAAATCACTATTCACAATTAATTTTGATAAAACACTGTTCACATTTGCCAATTGTAATGAGGCTGTTGAATTGCGATGAGGTGACTGAATTGCGATGAGTTTCCTGAATTCCGATGAAATTATACAATTCCGATGGATTTATCCAATTTTGACAAAAAATGGCTGAATTCCGATAGACTAGTTAATTTCGATGAACCTGGAAATTGCAATGGACTTTGCAATTGCGACAGAGATTTACAATTCCGATAGCTTATCTGAATTGCGATAGAACTTGGCAATTTCGATAACTTATCTAAATTGCAATTCCGATAATTTTCTCACTACCTTATACAAGATAGGAGATTTGCCTCAAAGTCGAAGTATTTTCACAAGCTTATACAAGCAAGGAATCTACTGAGCACCAATTCCGATAAACCCTTAAGTTTGTAAAACTGATAAACCCTTTCTGATGAATTTTGACAAACCCTAGCGAGCAATTCCGACAAACCCTCAAAACCGAATCTGATAAACCCTCTTTTCACCAAATCCGATAAAATGCCAGATCTAACAAATCACTTTTACGACTCAAAAACGATGTTTTAACTGGATTTTTTCAGTTCAAAACATTTAAAAAACCTTAAATAATAAGAAAGTTACAAGCTTTAATCTTTTAAATGTAATTTGGTGAATTCCGACAAAACGCAACGTATGAAATCTAGTATAAAACTAATAAAAATTGAACAAGATCTAAACTTTTGACCTCAAATATGATTTCTAATCACTATTAGGATCTTTACACTTTGCAAGTGTGAAGAAAAGTGAGAGAAATGAGAGTTTTTGTCGCAAATTAATCACAAAACCAAACGTATAAGAACTATGAACTACGAATCTAATCGAAAACATACAATCCAACTATCTTCTAGCAAATGATACCACTTGATAGGTCCTATAATTAATGTAACACAAGCTATAATAAACGTATAACAATAAGAGATTGAGAGAAAGATGAAGAGAATGGATGATTCTATTTCATACGGCAAATTAGCAAAGGTTCGATACAAGAGTGAAATAAAACCAACAAGTAAAATGCTAACATGACTCTAGTATTTATAGGCAAATGTTAGGGCAACATTTGCGGTAATCTTCTAGAAACAATTTACTCAACCACACGGCCCATGGGCTTCTAATAAGCCATGTGGACTATAACAAACCTAAAGCCCTTTAATCGAGCAACCTATTAATACAAAATGACCAATACTTGAAATATTACAAAAACGTGTTCCCAACATCCTTGACTTTGATTGTTTACTTTGCCATGATCTCATTTGATATAAGCCTTTGCTATGATCCCCTTGATATAATTCAGTTGCTATCCATTCTGTTATGATGATCTGTTTATTATCTCATTGATTGAGATTCTGTTCAGTTGATATGCCTTTGTTGATTATGCGATGATTGCTTATTATGGATAGCTTTGTTCTGTTCGATGATTGTTCTGTTGCCCGAGCTAACTAGCCATTGAGGTACCATGGCCATGTCATTGAGGTACCAATGGCATGACACTTTTTGTGGAGGTGTGATTGATCCACGGCGGTCCTTTCTATTCTGATTATATGATTATTTGCGCACATGGCCATTCTGTTATATATATGCATAGTCTCGTACTTGTATATGTATTCTATTTCAGGGAGCGTATGGATGCATCCTAGGTATATGTGATTGATATGGATATGATATGATATGACTTAGTGACTAGTTTGTACAAGCCTTGTACCCCATTTCACTTCTGGTACTTGAGAGGTCTTCCCTCCTTGTACATTTATGCTATGACAGGATTATGTGACTAAGCATGTGGCATGCTTTCTGAGCTCGATGGGCATTTCTGTTATGTCTTGTTCTGTTCAGTTATATGATGATTATTCTCTGATGGATTGTTGTGACTTCATTATGATTTTTCTGCATTGTTGCTCTGATTATATGATACCTTGTTCAGCAGTTTCTTTTGCTTCCGTTGCCTTCTCATTTGATTTAGTTATTTGTTTCCGTTATATCTGTTCACTGGGCTTTTTAAGCTCAGCCGCATTTCTTTTCCATGCGGCAGGTAATAAGCGGGAAGCTGGGCATAAGTGATGATAGTAAGAGCATAGAAGACATACCTTCATTAGATTTCCCCATTTGTTTGGATTATGATTAGACTATGTTGGACATTTTATTTCATTTCGTATTCGTTTAGACTTGTTGGGTACTTGTAATTAGGAAGTCATGATGTTCTTGACTTTACATTATTTATGAAGTCTTCCGCTTGCGTTGTTTGCATATGTTCTGATAGACACCATAATGTGGCATCTTGACCAAGGTCGGGTTGGGGTGTTACAGTCCTGGTCACACTCATTGAAAATCTCTTAAAACAGTACACTTTTGTTGGGAACTCAGACAAGTCCTATTCGAGACACGTTTACATCACTGGACAAACCAGCTTCAAATTATTACCTGTCCAGGACAAGTGCTTTCAATTAATGACAGTTAAGTTTCTTCAATTCTAGGGTAAAATCTGAGTATAGCTCATGCGAGATATCATACTCCACACTCATATTTTAATCACATTTTTTATTCTCCCCCTAAAAAATAGCATGTTGATGTTGTTTTTGTAAAACGTTTGATTAAAATATGCTTTTTGAGGTTTACGGGAAGAATTCAACAAGAACTTTTTGTATTATAACAAAGATTTTTTTCAAGTACTCCCCCTCAACAAGTGAAATCACTTTTCAAGGTTTTTAAATACGAGAGGGAATACTTGTTCTTTTGAGCAGAATTTTCAAAAACTTATTAAAATTTTGATTAATTCTACTCATAAGTAAGAAGCTTTCGCTCCTTATATGAGGATTGAGGCACTGATGCGTACCTAAAGGTCCTTTCTTTACAGGTATGGGTTGTGCACTATTATTTGTGCACAAGCCATATTAATCTATAGAAACTACTCCTAAACTAGTTATATATACTACTTATTACAGACATAAAGTATTATGAAATGTTTAAGTAAATGTATACCAATTGTTGGGTCCTTCTGTACTCAAGAGTCCTTAAAAATAGGATTTGAATACAAATTACGCTAAGTGTTAGTCAACCAGAAACACAATAAGGTCACTGAGTGAACAGTCACTCAGTGAGTTACCATCAACATACTCAGGACGAGTCTAAGTAGAAAGACTCACCACACAGGGAGGCGGATCTCCCTGAAGTGTTACTTGAGACAAAGAAGAAGGTAATGGGTTCAGTGAGCATTAGACAAGAGCTCACTGAACCCTAGTCTCCTCAACAACAAGATTAAAGATTGAAGACTGAAGGCGATTACTGAAGAACCTGAAGCCTGAAAGAAAGGCGGGATTGAACGGGAAGGTTTGAAGAGATACGATCAAGTCTTATCGGGGTCAGACATAAACCATCCCTTAAGCGGCTAAAAGTCAAGAAGTGTCAGGACTGATACTCGAAGACTTTTTGACGGAATCCTATTGGTTCTTGGAAATGACAAATACTGTTGTTGTTTTCAGACACACCTTCTTATTGTTTATGTATTTTTTTAGTCTTTCAGTACTCTTACATGTTTGCCTATAAATTGCAAACAGATGGAGAAAAGTGGGTTAGGAATTTTTGTACAATTAAAGCTTAGACTTTCACAATACCCCTTTTCTCCTACAAAGAGTAACCAATCCCTGAGATAGCTCAGTGGGTCGAAATTGTTATCACTTAAGCATTGCTTGAGTTTAGATAGGAGACACCATACCTTGTCTATTCAATCTCAAGTGTTTGTTCCGCAAAACACTTGGGTAATAGATTCTTTGATTGATTTCTAATAAGAATTTAAACGTTGAAAAACATTGTGTTTTTATATTTACGTTATACTTATAAGTTGTAATTAATCAAATACATTGTATCAGTCATAAAAACAAATAGATTAACTTTTTAGTTAACTCTAAGCGTGTTAAGGGAACAACAAGTGGTATCAGAGCCTTTGGTTTATAAAATCTTTCAAAAAAAACTAAGAGTGCTCAAGGTTTTTAAAACCAAGATCCTACTATGGCTGATATTAATGTGCCCCAGCTAGTCGATAAAAAGGGTGGAAGCTTTTCAGCTGTTGCCCCAAGACTTGAAGCTGGTAAATTTAGCAAGTGGAAAAAGCGAATGCTTTGCTACTTGACTGGTATGGAACCATGCTACATCACTTGTGTCAAAGATGGTCCCTATGTCCCAAAGACTGCTGAAGGGCTAAACAAGCCTGAAGCTCAATGGACCATTGATGAGAGGAGGGTGGTCAATCAAGACCAACGCCTGAAAATCATCATTATATCTTGTCTTCCTGATGATATAATGGAATCAGTCATCAACTGTTCAACACCCAAGCAAACTTGGGATGACTTGATCAATGGACCTGAAACTTGAGTATAACACTTGCAGATCAAAGGACTCTGAAAGTCGCTCTCAGACTTATACCAGATACAAGACTTTGATAAACGAACTATCAAATGATGGTGTAGTTTTGTCTAAGCATGAGACAAATGTTGGCTTTGTCAACAGTCTCCCTGAGAAGTGGCTAAACTTCTCACAAGGCCTCAGGAATGCTAATCACATTCAGACCCTTGAGCTCCCTGAGATCTATGGGAAGTTTGTCTATGAAGACAACTTAATCTCATGGAGATACCCAGACTCAAAAGCTCTTGAGACCAAAAAGGCCTTGACCTCCACACCCAAATCAACTGCCTTTTATTCTAATGGTGTTGTGCAGGACTTTCAAGAGTATTCTGAAGAGGAGATTGATGAAAGAACTGGTGATGACTACCTAAATGATTTAAACTTGGAATTCCAAGAAAGGGCACTCCTTGCAAATTCAAAACTTTTCATCAAAAGAAATCAGTCCAACTTTTCAAAAGCCAAAGCCAGTGAAACCACTGAATGTTTTAATTGTGGTAAAAAGGGTCATTTTGCTAGAGACTGTTATTCTAAAACCATCTCAGAACCCTCTTATAAATTTTCAGGAAATGGTTCCTCAGGAACTCGCAAGTTTCAACCTAGAATGCTTCAGTCGACCAAAAATGTTCAAAACGGTCAAAAAGACTTTGAAGGAAAATATAGGAAAGCTAAGGCTAAACTTGCACTTCTTGAAACTAATCACTCAATGTCTCAGGCTGCTCAAACATCAAAACCTGTTCAGACAAAGAACAAGGTTCTTGTAGCAGAAGCTTATGACTGGGTTGAAGAAGAGATCTCCTCAAAAGATGAGGAAATAAGAGTGAGTGCACTGATGGCACTTTCTGAAGGTGATCAGGTGGCTGTTGGGAAAAGCCATGCAAGGAATGGAGAGTGGGTGAACATTACCATGAAGAAGGTAAACACTTTACTTTCTATGAATGATGATTCTGATTGGCAGTCCTATATGAATTATATTTGTGTAGACCTTAAGTTTGTTGAAGAACAAAGGCTTAACTTGTTTTCAAAATATAACAATCTTGTGTCAGAATTGAATAAGTGTAGCGATGAATTGCTTGTACTAAAACAAGCCAAGCTAGAAACAATTACTCTACAAATTAAAAAAACTAAAATTTTGAAACAAAACCAAGCCCTACAAAATGAACTTAACAAAGAGAAGGCAGTCATTCAAGGCTTGACTAAAAAGAACCCCAAGGTCTTTGATACTGTGGGTTTAATTCCTAAGAAAACAATAGGAATTGACCATCTCACTAAAACCCCTAGTGAGAGTCACAGTGAAATGACCTTTATTCCAGCTGGCATATCTTTTGAGGAAGAAATGCTACCCAAGTCAAATGACTGGATTGTCAGGGACAACCCAGTCAGTAAGTTACCAAACTTTGAGACTGGGAAAATCTTGCTTCCTGAAAGTCAGGCTCTGAAAAATATGCTTGGACTTACTGACAAACCCAGTAATACTGAGTCAGTCAATGAGTCTGAATCCGAATCATTCACACCACTCCCACCACTGAATATCCTTTAGGGTGCTGCACCATGCTCATACCTCCCACCATTGGTCTACTCTCAGTATTCTCCAAAGGAGAATCCAAGAATTGGAAAAACCATCCTGAAAAGGCAAACCCTTGAAGTCTCAGTAAATACTAATGACTCATCAACTTCAGTCCCTTCTGAAGTAAAAACTGACAGCCCTGACTCAAAAATTGATCAGTTGGCTGAAATGATCAGGAAGCTGAGTGAGAAAATTGAGTCTTCTGAGAAACCTTCTCAATCCAAGAAGAAGGAACCCAAATCAGCTTCTTCAAGCACCAAACCAAAACCCTCTAAACCCCTGAAAAGATGTGAGCTGTATCACTTTACCAATCATTACACTGATGATTGTTATAGAATCCTTTTCTGCAAGATTTGCAAAATGGATGATCACAGAACCTCTGATCACAAAACATACACAGCCACATCAAAGATGGCAAGCTTTAAAGCTCAGGCTTTAAAATACCCTTCTGATTCTATACAGAAACAGAAACAAAAGGCCAAGCCTTTTGCACCTTGCCCTCATTGTGGATTCAATGACCACCTTCCTAAGGATTGTCTAATGGACAATAGCTGTGAAATTTGTGGAGATCCCACTCATGACACCTCAGGACATGATAAGGTCATTCAGGCCAGAAGAGGTATGAACAAGTCATCCTCTCAGTCTACTGAGTCTACCTCAGCTATGAAATGCAAAATTTGTGGTAGCTCGGTCCACTCCATCACTGACGACCCCCAAAGTTAAGCCCTCCAAGAAGTGGAGTCCTAGAAAGAACTAACCCAGTTTACCATTTGTGCAGAGGCATGCCAGGGATCCTGTTTGGCATCTGGATAGTGGATGTTCAAGGAGCATGACTGGTGTGAAAGAGTATCTGCACAAGTATGTGGATGAATCAGGACCCAAAGTGATATTTGCTGATAACTCATCATGTCTCACTGAAGGTTATGGCTCAGTAAACTGCAATGGTATAGTTTTTACTAGGATAGCTGATGAAGCGAAAAGTGTACCGCTTTTAAGGGGTCATTTAAGCCTTAAATCGTATTTATTTGATCAAATATTGCCCTAAATCGTTCCTTTTGTCATTTTAGGTACTTTTGAGGAGAAATCTGGAAAAGGAGGCATTTTGGACGTTTTTGGAGCATAAAAGTGAAGAAAACGGCAAAGTCTCAAAAATCGGCTAAAAGTTACTCTTGACGGCGTCACACTTTACTCTGGACGGCGTCATGCCTTGGCAAGAAAAGTTGGACGTGAAATTTACTCATGACGGGCCAGTGAAAATAGCATGTGAATTCTGACGGCGTCACGCTTTAACTTGATCAAGGGCGTCACGGCTTAAATCATAAGGGGACGGCGTCACGTTCAAGGTTAGACGGCGTCAAGCCTTGATAAGCCAGAATGGATTTTTGAAAAGCTAAAGAGGGACGGCGTCAAGAAGGTCATCCGGGAACCCTAAAAGCGGCGAGGTGACGGCGTCACACTCCATAAGGTGACGCCGTCAGATCCAAAAATCTATATATAGTTTTCTAATTTTTTGTCATCAGGGAGAGCTTAGTGTGTGGAATTTTGGGATAAAACCCTAAGACGATTTTAGCTACTTTTTCAGGGCTTTTTGCCCTGAGATCTTCCATGTTTCATTGAAAGATAAGTTATCAATTAATCATTCAATATGTCTATGTGTTGTTTGATTCTATCTTATGCTTGTCTTTTGTTTAACATGTTAGGCTAATTTTATCTTGTGTTTGCTTAGATCTAATGAAACCTAGCTATTGATTATTGGTTGTTAGTGTGTTGTTAGTTGTATTGGATGATTGTTTATCTATGTTAGGCTTAAGAAAACTGGCTAACTTCCTATTCGGTAACTTGCTTGAACGTCTTAAGAAACATGAACCAAACGCGTACTAAAGGTTTTTATGGTTGTATTTAATGCACAAGCGAATTCTAGTGATCCCATGTTAGGAGCTTCCTAGCCGGCTCGACATAGGAGTGAAGTAGGAGCTTGTAGAGTTTGGGGAAGTAAGTACGCCACCCCACGAATGGTATTAAGGAATACACCCGTCATCCACGCGACTAATGCACACTAATTAACCGGTAAAAGATAGTTAGGGAGTAAGGAAATCTAAGTAAACACATTTCTCTACACATAAGTTTCTCACCACTTTTCATTTTTGTTATTTTATTTTATTTGCATTTGTAGTAATTTGGGTTAGTTGACTAGCAACTAATTCCGCCCACTCCTTCAAAACCCGAGATTTTACTTGCTTTCATAAAATATAAAAACATAAAAAAAAAGAATCTTCCTCAACCCTTAGACCTATTAGAGTAGCTTTTCATACCTAACGAACACTATTCCCTGTGGAGAACGATCAATCCCCCGTACTTACCACTACACTATACTACATCGGTCAGGTACACTGCCTGGTGGGGTTGTAAGCCTCTTGAGATCCCTCGAGAGGTAAAACCTGTTGTAAGGTTGCAAAACCCACGCATCAAGTTTTTGGCGCCGCTGCCGGGGAATAGTTATTGTTTAGGTTGAATTTTTATTTCTATTAGGTCTACTCACTAGATTCCTTTCTAGTGAGATTTTTATTTTATTTTTCTAGGTTTTCTTTAGTCTATCTATTTTCTTCGTGTCTTTGTTCGTAACCATTACCGTCCGACATCATGGAAGATGATAATATCTTTAACCCACACAACCCACCACCACAACAACCACCACCACCTCCTAGAGCCCGTACTTTAGGAGAGTATTCCCGTCCTAGCCACCACGGCTATCGAAACACCATTGAGCTCACTCAAGGAGCCAATATCACACCCTTGCGATCCGACACCATCCGGTTGGTGCAAAGCGGATGCGCATTCCATGGACTTCGTTCTGAAGATCCTAATCAACATCTCAAGGACTTTCTTAAAATCGTTGATTCTATAGACCTTGATGTTGCCACTCGAGAGACGACCCGATTGCGTCTCTTCCAATTCTCTCTGCGGGACCAAGCTAGTCAGTGGCTAGAACGTCAACCCGCAGGATCCATCACCTCTTGGGATGATCTCACCACTCGTTTCCTTGCTCAGTTTTTCCCACCGGGAAGAACTACCAAGCTAAGGAATGATATCTTGATGTTCCAACAACGTCAAGGCGAAACTCTCTATGAGGCATGGACTCGATTCAAGGACTTACTCCAAAAAGTCCCTCACCATGGCATAGAACTTTGGCTCCAAGTCCAAATCTTCTATGACCATATCAATCTCTCCACAAGGCAAACCATTGACCAATCGGCCGGTGGCAAGCTACGTGATCTAAGTGCGGAACAATCATGGGCTCTCCTAGAGGATCTTGCTCTTTATGACAACGAAAGTTGGAGTGATCCCCGTGATTTGAATAAAACGGTCAAGGCAATATCTTTGCCTTCTAACAATTCAAGCACTTCCGACCGTAGGATCATAGAACTTGAAGACCAAGTCAAGTTTCTCATGAAATCCTACGAGGCTCCTAAACCTTCAAGCCAAGTGAACAAAATCACTTCTTCATGTGAATTATGTAGTGGTCCCCACGACACTCGTGATTGCATGGAACTCCCCGAACAAGCTTTTGTGGACTACGCATCATCGTGTACCGACGGAGCGGGAGATAAGTGGTACACTTTCAAACCCGAGCCAAACCCTTATGGTGATTCATATACCCCCTCATGGAAAAATCACCCGAACCTTAGGTGGAAACAAAACCAAAACACACAACAACCCAATTCTTCCAACCCACCTAATCGTTTCCAATCAAGCGGTTCCAACTCGAACCGTACTTTCAACAACAATCCTTCCGGCAATGGTAGTACCAATAACTTTGAAGGATTGATGTCTCAATTTATGGCATCTCAAGAAGCTCGGATAGCTAGATTCGAGACCGAATTCAATCAACAACAAACTGAGATGACCAATAAAATTGACAACTTGTTGAAAGCCCTCCATAACCAAGTGTTATCACCTCCACATAAGGACGCTAGGAACACAAATAGCGGACCCCAAGTCAAAGACCCTTCTTCATCCAAACATGTCCACTTCGTCAACATTGTCACTATTAAACCAATCGATAGGAGCATGGAAGAAAGTGAACCTAAGGATGAGGATAGGAAAGTCGAGGTTGATAAGGAAGTTAGGACAAGTGAGATTGAAGAAGTAGATGATGATGAGGACTACTTCAATAGGCTACCCACTAAGGAAGAGCGTGCATATCATACAAACTTATTCGATGACCCCGAGACACCATACTTCCTAGGTAGACCAATCATAGAAATAGGCGACCCTTCTAATCTCAACATACCATGCAACATAGGGCATCTACATGTGTGGAAAGCTTATATCGACCTTAGATCACCCATAAACGTCATGACTAGAGCCCACTACAACTTGATAATGAAAAATCAACTTGGGTATAGGATGTTCCCTGACAAGGGTTGGATGAGTAACTTCACGGGAAGAGTTAAGGGATTACCGGTTTATGTAGGAAACTTCACCTATGTCACCGACTTTGTAATTGTAGAAGATATCCGTCCAATAGTCGATGCATCCTTGACTCAAGTGGTTTTTGGAAAACCATTTGTTGAGGTCTCTAGAATGACTTATGAACCTTCCTTGGGGATAGTTAGATTTAAGGATGAGACCGATGAAGTAAGCTACCAAATGCCATATAAGATAGAACAATTCCAACACTTGTCAAATGTTGAGAAGGAGCTTAAACAAGCGGTCTACTATAGGAATGATAAGGATAGAAGTAAAGGAGTAGACTATGTTATGGAAAGGATATTCGGTTTCTACAAGGATTGTTTGAAATTAGGACCGGAATATAAAACCGGGAAGGAGAATGGCCTAGGAACCGTGACCGATGATGGAGTCACGTAATGTACGTGACTTTGAGTCTAGCTACAAGACTCGTTAATAAAGAAAGGCGCTTCTTGGGAGGCAACCCAAGCTTTATTTGTTTTATTTGCTTTGTGTGTTTATTTATTTGTTTGTTTGATTTTATTTGTTTCCGTATGTGTGTTTAATTTTTATTTTTATTGATTCATGTTCAAAAACTAATTTGTGAAAATGCTTTATCTTGTTTTTAACTTCGTCTTAACTACATATAAAGGTATTTTGCAAAAGTTAAGTGTAAGGGAAATCTAAATCGGTTTATTAGAACACAAATGAACATGAATCATAATAATATTAAATTAACATACATATTAGTATTTGTTTGAGTCAAATGCTTGTATCGAGTCATAATGATGTTTTTCAGGATTTCCAGGAAGTAAGGTAAAGGTTTTTCCAGAAATTTTCCGGAAACTTAAAACGAAAATTTTTGTCAGGTCATTTCTGACGGCGTCAGGGGTTATAACCTGACGGCGTCAGATTTAATTTCCAGAAATTTTTGAAAATTTTGTTTTCATAAAAAGTTTTTATTAAAATCTCCAACTTATAATCTCCAGGAATCTGCAAAGTTATCATTCCACAAGCATTATATCCTTATATATAGATTTTATCCCGCCGATGTTATGCAGGTTTTCGTGTTTGTTTTCTCAGGTTCAACAGGTTATTTTGGACAAGGAAATGTTTTGAATCAAGCTTATGGCGATGCATTAGTCATGGAGCTTCAACATTCTCTTTGGAGGAAGATTTAACCGTGTAATTTCATTATCCAACGAGCGAATCAGGGGAGTATTTGATTTCATTCTTTTACTTTTTCTTTTACATCTTGTTATTTGAACATTAGGGACAATGTTCATCTTAAGTGTAAGGGGAGGGTAAAAGTACGATTTTAGAGAATACAATTGCGCTTGATTTTTGTTTGTTTAATAGTAGATGTGTAATAAAACTGAGAGAAATACTTGTTAAAGTAATTTTAGTGCCAAATTTAAAATTTTTTACAACATATAGGAGTGAAACTTTGATCTTAATGAGCGTCTCATGGATAGGAGTTATATGACTAGCACAAAAACCGTACCACTAAAAAATTTTCCACCCCCAAATATGTGAGGTTCGCCCCTAGAATTGGTAGGAAAAGCATTTTGCTATGATGTGTGTACCGGTAGCACTTAGATTCTAGAACTTGCGTTAGGACCATTCCGAGGCCACAAGTGAGACTACATTCGTGTAGTTAGATTTACTACATGATAAGAGGCATTAGGATTAACCCATTGTTTTACACCTGTGTTTTTGTTATAATTACTTTGGCTACATTGGTCAAGTAATTCTCCCACACCCTTTGCGTTGTACTCATTTTTAGTACACGATACCCCTAGTACACCCCTCAGAGCCTATCTTTTCGTTTCGACCTTTAAGCATCTTACTTAAAGGAAGAATTTGTTACACCCCACTTAAATGTACACCCAAATCGCCTTAGCCTACCTTGTATGCACTCATCTTTAGTGCATTATTGTGACAACATTTGTTTAAACCCAAGTTAATTATCTAATTGATTACATGGTTGCTAAGTCGAGTCATATCCTTGTACATATTGTTTTGGGATGATTGGGACTCATGGGCAAAGTACTAGTGTTATGGAGTAATGGGGAAGAACATCATTTATTACCCCCATATGTGCTAAATGTTTTAAAAGTACTCCAAGTTTTTCAATTATCTTAATTCGAGTCATTAGAATAGTTATTTGTAAAGTTATGTAAAAGTTCAAGTGTAAGGGGATGCAATGCCCCTATGATGTATTATTTTGGATGGTAGGGTAAAAGTGTATGCAAAAAAAAAAAAAAAAAAAAAAAAAAAAAAAAAAAAAAAAAAAAAAAATCGAAAAAATCAAGAAAAATACAAAAAAAAAAAAAATGAGAAAAAGAAAAATAGAAAAAACATACGGACTACCATCCCGTTTCATTTTATGTTTATTTTATATTTTATGTTTATGTTATTTTGTTTCTAGCTTAAGATCGAGTCTAGTCTTGGCTTAGCAACATTGTATAGTACATGTAATTGATCAAGATCTTTAACTCGCCACCAGTAAAATATCCCGTATCCAACAAAACCGTGTTTTCCTTTTCCCTACACCTAACATTATAACCCATTTAAAAGCCCTCTTTGATAGTTTATCTTAGGTGCTTACGCCTAGTGGAGGAGGTTTTCGATCCTTTCCCAAGCCTATGGTAATCTAGTTGCTATGACAGGTAGTGAGAGATATTATCCGTTTTCATTTATGAGATTTATTTTGATGACACTTGAGAGATGTGAGTATCTAAACACTACTTGTGAGGTGCTAGTATATAATCTCCGTGCTTATTATGATTGAAGTGGAACGATTATTTGTTGTAATTACTTTTATGTTTGCATTAAATGACCCCTAACTTGTATTTTGATTAGAATAAAAGCGCATTTGCTTGAGGACAAGCAAATCTCAAGTGTAAGGGTATTTGATGAGGCGAAAAGTGTACCGCTTTTAAGGGGTCATTTAAGCCCGAAATCGTATTTATTTGATCAAATATTGCCCTAAATCGTTCCTTTTGTCATTTTAGGTACTTTTGAGGAGAAATCTGGAAAAGGAGGCATTTTGGACGTTTTTGGAGCATAAAAGTGAAGAAAACGGCAAAGTCTCAAAATTGTGCTGAAAGTCACCTTTGACGGCGTCAACATTAACTCCAGACGGCGTCATGCCTTGGCAAGAAAAGTTGGATGTGAAATTTACTCATGACGGGCCAGTGAGTTTGCATGAGAATTCTGACGGCGTCACGCTTTAACTAAATCAAGGGCGTCACGGCTTAAATCATAAGGGGACGGCGTCACGTTATAGGTCCGACGGCGTCAAGCCTTGATAAGCCAGAATGGATTTTTGAAGAGCTAAAGAGGGACGGCGTCAAGATGGTCATCCGGGAACCCTAAAAGCGGCGAGGTGACGGCGTCACAATGCATAAGGTGACGCCGTCAGATGTCAAAGTCTATATATAGTTTTCTAATTTTTTGTCATTAAGGGAGAGCTTAGTGTGTGGAATTTTGGGATAAAACCCTAAGACGATTTTAGCTACTTTTTCAGGGCTTTTTGCCCTGAGATCTTCCATGTTTCATTGAAAGATAAGTTATCAATTAATCATTCAATATGTCTATGTGTTGTTTGATTCTATCTTATGCTTGTCTTTTGTTTAACATGTTAGGCTAATTTTATCTTGTGTTTGCTTAGATCTAATGAAACCTAGCTATTGATTATTGGTTGTTAGTGTGTTGTTAGTTGTATTGGATGATTGTTTATCTATGTTAGGCTTAAGAAAACTGGCTAACTTCCTATTCGGTAACTTGCTTGAACGTCTTAAGAAACATGAACCAAACGCGTACTAAAGGTTTTTATGGTTGTATTTAATGCACAAGCGAATTCTAGTGATCCCATGTTAGGAGCTTCCTAGCCGGCTCGACATAGGAGTGAAGTAGGAGCTTGTAGAGTTTGGGGAAGTAAGTACGCCACCCCACGAATGGTATTAAGGAATACACCCGTCATCCACGCGACTAATGCACACTAATTAACCGGTAAAAGATAGTTAGGGAGTAAGGAAATCTAAGTAAACACATTTCTCTACACATAAGTTTCTCACCACTTTTCATTTTTGTTATTTTATTTTATTTGCATTTGTAGTAATTTGGGTTAGTTGACTAGCAACTAATTCCGCCCACTCCTTCAAAACCCGAGATTTTACTTGCTTTCATAAAATATAAAAACATAAAAAAAAAGAATCTTCCTCAACCCTTAGACCTATTAGAGTAGCCTTTCATACCTAACGAACACTATTCCCTGTGGAGAACGATCAATCCCCCGTACTTACCACTACACTATACTACATCGGTCAGGTACACTGCCTGGTGGGGTTGTAAGCCTCTTGAGATCCCTCGAGAGGTAAAACCTGTTGTAAGGTTGCAAAACCCACGCATCACCGGCTCGACATAGGAGTGAAGTAGGAGCTTGTAGAGTTGGGGAAGTAAGTACGCCACCCCACGAATGGTATTAAGGAATACACCCGTCATCCACGCGACTAATACACACTAATTAACCGGTAAAAGATAGTTAGGGAGTAAGGAAATCTAAGTAAACACATTTCTCTACACATAAGTTTCTCACCACATTTTATTTTCAGTTATTTAATTTTATTGCATTCGTAGTAATTTGGGTTAGTTGACTAGCAACTAATTCCGCCCACTCTTTCAAACCCGAGATTTTACTTGCTTTCATAAAAATTATAAAAACATAAAAAAGAATCTTCCTCAACCCTTAGACCTAATTAGAGTAGCCTTTCACACCTAACGAACACTATTCCCTGTGGAGAACGATCAATCCCCCGTACTTACCACTACACTATACTACATCGGTCAGGTACACTGCCTGGTGGGGTTGTAAGCCTCTTGAGATCCCTCGAGAGGTAAAACCTGTTGTAAGGTTACAAAACCACGCATCAAGTTTTTGGCGCCGCTGCCGGGGAATAGTTATTGTTTAGGTTGAATTTTTATTTCTAATAGGTCTACTCACTAGATTCCTTTCTAGTGAGATTTTATTTTATTTTTCTAGGTTTTCTTTAGTCTATCTTATTTCTTTGTACTTTTGTTTGTGATACCTTCCACTTACCTCATGAGTAACATTGGTCATTTGATCCCTGTTATTCGTGTTTTTCGCAGTGCAAATTTTCAACTACCCGTTCCCGCCCCCATAGTAGCAAACAACAACCTTTCACCCGACCACCACTTTGGTAACAATTCTGAGATGGAGGAGTCTGACCATGAGAATGACTATGTTAGTCCATTTTACTACTCAGACTCCGATGAGGATATCGGTAATGGAGAAGTAGTTAACGAGGAATGGGGAAAAGAGGAAATTGATCCCTTTAAGTATGTTGACCCTAGGACTAAGATCGAAAAGGATAGCCTCTTTAACATGCAATTCCCGTGTAAAATTGGTTATCATGATTTTTATGCTTATCTTAACTCATCTTTGCCTATGAACATTATCTCTCGCGCTAATTATAATAAAATCATGGTAGATGAGCTTGAATATCAAGGAGATAACATTGTTGCTAGGATTAAGCCACTACACGTGTTCGTAGGAAGTTTTGTGTATTTGGTGGATTTTATGGTTATGGAGAATTTAGGAGAATTTATCGATGACAAATTAACCCAAGTCATTTTTGGAGAACCCTTCAAAAGGTTGACCAACCTTGACGAAAAACTTGTGGACGGGTTAATTACATTCTCGGATGGGGATGAAGATTTTCTCTATCAAATGCCCCGAGCACATCCTAGGTTTAAGAACTACCCCATTGAGTCTTGCAATAGAATTATGCCTATCGACTTGTTAAGTGAGAATGATAAGAGGAAGGGGCTCAAATATCCACATGAGAAAAATAAGAGATATTATCATGGATGTTTGGAGCTAAATGATGAATACAAGAAAGATGAGGCAACAATTAGATGGCTCACACTCGGGTACGTGAGCATAAGCGACACTAGATAGATGGACTTTGAGTCTAGCTACAAGACTCGTTAATAAAGAAAAGCGCTTCTTGGGAGGCAACCCAAGCTTTATTTGTTTTATTTGCTTTGTGTGTTTATTTGTTTGTTTGTTTGATTTTATTTCCCGTATGTGTGTTTAATTTTTATCATTATTGATTCATGTTCAAAACTAATTTGTGAAAATGCTTTATTTTGTTTTTAACTTCGTCTTAACTACATATAAAGGTATTTTGCAAAAGATAAGTGTAAGGGAAATCTAAATCGGTTTATTAGAACACAAATTAACATGAATCGTAATAATAATAAATTAGCATACATATTAGTATTTGTTTGAGTCAAATGCTTGTATCGAGTCATAATGATGTTTTGCAGGATTTCCAGGAAGTAAGGTAAAGGTTTTTCCAGAAATTTTCCGGAAACTTAAAATGAAAATTTTTGTCAGGTCATTTCTGACGGCGTCAGGGGTTATAACCTGACGGCGTCAGATTTAATTTCCAGAAATTTTTGAAAGTTTTGTTTTCATAAAAAGTTTTTATTAAATCTCCAACTTATAATCTCCAGGAATCTGCAAAATTATCAGTCCACAAGCATTATATCCTTATATATAGATTTTTCCCGCCGATGTTATGCAGGTTTTCGTGTTTGTTTTCTCAGGTTTAACAGGTTATTTTGGACAAGGAAATGTATGTGGAATCAAGCTTATGGCGATGCATTAGTCTTGGAGCTTCAACATTCTCTTTGGAGGAAGATTTAACCGTGTAATTTCATTATCCACCGAACGAATCAGGGGAGTATTTGATTTCATTCTTTTACTTTTTGCTTTTACATCTTGTTACTTGAACATTGGGGACAATGTTCATCTTAAGTGTAAGGGGAGGGTAAAAGTACGATTTTAGAGAATGCCATTGCGCTTGATTTTTGTTTGTTTAATAGTAGATGTGTAATAAAACTGAGAGAAATACTTGTTAAGGTAATTTTAGTGCCAAATTTAAATTTTTTTACAACATATAGGAGTGAAACTTTGATCTTAATGAGCGTCTCACGGATAGGAGTTATATGACTAGCACAAAAACCGTACCACTAAAAATTTTCCACCCCAAATATGTGAGGTTCGCCCCTAGAATTGGTAGGAAAAGCATTTATGCTATGATGTGTGTACCGGTAGCACTTAGATTCTAGAACTTGCGTTAGGACCATTCCGAGGCCACAAGTGAGACTACATTCATGTAGTTAGATTTACTACATGATAAGAGGCATTAGGATTAACCCATTGTTTTACACCTGTGTTTTTGTTACAATTACATTGGCTACATTGGTCAAGTAATTCTCCCACACCCTTTGCGTTGTACTCATTTTTAGTACACGATACCCCTAGTACACCCCTCAGAGCCTATCTTTTCGTTTCGACCTTTAAGCATTTTACTTAAAGGAAGAATTTGTTACACCCCACTAAAATGTACACCCAAATCGCCTTAGCCTACCTTGTATGCACTCATCTTTAGTGCATTATTGTTACAACATTTGTTTAAAACCCAAGTTAATTATCTAGTTGATTACATGGTTGCTAAGTCGAGTCATATCCTTGTACATATTGTTTTGGGACGATTGGGACTCATGGGTAAAGTACTAGTGTAATGGAGTAATGGGGAAGAACATCATTTATTACCCCCATATGTGCTAAATGTTTTAAAAGTACTCCAAGTTTTTCAATTATCTTAATTCGAGTCATTAGATTAGTATTTGTAAAGTTATGTAAAAGTTCAAGTGTAAGGGGAATGCAATGCCCCTATGATGTATTATTTTGGATGGTAGGGCAAAAGTGTATGCAAAAAAAAAAAAAAAAAAAAAAAAAAAAAAAAAAAAAAATCAAGAAAAACACAAAAAAAAAATGAGAAAATGAAAAATAGAAAAAAAAAACATACGGACTACCATCCCGTTTCATTTTATGTTTGTTTTATATTTTTGTTATTTGGTTATTTCGTTTCTAGCTTAAGATCGAGTCTAGTCTTGGCTTAGCAACATTGTATAGTACATGTAATTGATCAAGATTTTTAACTCGCCACCAGTAAAATATCCTTTATCCAACAAAACCGTGTTTTCCTTTTCCCTACACCTAACGTTATAACCCATTTAAAAGCCCTCTTTGATAGTTTATCTTAGGTGCTTACGCCTAGTGGAGGAGGTTTTCGATCCTTTCCCAAGCCTATGGTAATCTATTTGCTATGACAGGTAGTAAGAGATATTATCCGTTTTCATTTATGAGATTTATTTTGATGACACTTGAGAGATGTGAGTATCTAAACACTACTTGTGAGGTGCTAGTATGTAATCTCCGTGCTTATTATGATTGAAGTGGAACGATTATTTGTTGTAATTACTTTTATGTTAGCATTAAATGACCCCTAACTTGTATTTTAATTAGAATAAAAGCACATTTGCTTGAGGACAAGCAAATCTCAAGTGTAAGGGTATTTGATGAAGCGAAAAGTGTACCGCTTTTAAGGGGTCATTTAAGCCTTAAATCGTATTTATTTGATCAAATATTGCCCTAAATCGTTCCTTTTGTCATTTTAGGTACTTTTGAGGAGAAATCTGGAAAAGGAGGCATTTTGGACGTTTTTGGAGCATTAAAGTGAAGAAAACGGCAAAGTCTCAAAAATCGGCTAAAAGTTACTCTTGACGGCGTCAGACTTTACTCTGGACGGCGTCATGCCTTGGCAAGAAAAGTTGGACGTGAAATTTACTCATGACGGGCCAGTGAAAATAGCATGTGAATTCTGACGGCGTCACGCTTTAACTTGATCGAGGGCGTCACGGCTTAAATCATAAGGGGACGGCGTCACGTTCAAGGTTAGACGGCGTCAAGCCTTGATAAGCCAGAATGGATTTTTGAAAAGCTAAAGAGGGACGGCGTCAAGAAGGTCATCCGGGAACCCTAAAAGCGGCGAGGTGACGGCGTCACACTCCATAAGGTGACGCCGTCAGATCCAAAAATCTATATATAGTTTTCTAATTTTTTGTCATCAGAGAGAGCTTAGTGTGTGGAATTTTGGGAGAAAACCCTAAGACGATTTTAACTACTTTTTCAGGGCTTTTTGCCTTGAGATCTTCCATGTTTCATTGAAAGATAAGTTATCAATTAATCATTCAATATGTCTATGTGTTGTTTGATTCTATCTTATTCTTGTCTTTTGTTTAACATGTTAGGCTAA
The DNA here is from genome assembly GCA_021014915.2 of Artemisia tridentata subsp. tridentata. NCBI lineage: Eukaryota > Viridiplantae > Streptophyta > Magnoliopsida > Asterales > Asteraceae > Artemisia > Artemisia tridentata. The sequence goes on along the minus strand of CP139504.1, from coordinate 162,641,846 downwards.
ATTTATCTTGTGTTTGCTTAGATCTAATGAAACCTAGCTATTGATTATTGGTTATTAGTGTGTTGTTAGTTGTATTGGATGATTGTTTATCTATGTTAGGCTTAAGAAAACTGGCTAACTTCCTATTCGGTAACTTGCTTGAACGTCTTAAGAAACATGAACCAAACGCGTACTAAAGGTTTTTATGGTTGTATTTAATGCACAAGCGAATTCTAGTGATCCCATGTTAGGAGCTTCCTAGCCGGCTCGACATAGGAGTGAAGTAGGAGCTTGTAGAGTTGGGGAAGTAAGTACGCCACCCCACGAATGGTATTAAGGAATACACCCGTCATCCACGCGACTAATACACACTAATTAACCGGTAAAAGATAGTTAGGGAGTAAGGAAATCTAAGTAAACACATTTCTCTACACATAAGTTTCTCACCACATTTTATTTTCAGTTATTTAATTTTATTGCATTCGTAGTAATTTGGGTTAGTTGACTAGCAACTAATTCCGCCCACTCTTTCAAACCCGAGATTTTACTTGCTTTCATAAAAATTATAAAAACATAAAAAAGAATCTTCCTCAACCCTTAGACCTAATTAGAGTAGCCTTTCACACCTAACGAACACTATTCCCTGTGGAGAACGATCAATCCCCCGTACTTACCACTACACTATACTACATCGGTCAGGTACACTGCCTGGTGGGGTTGTAAGCCTCTTGAGATCCCTCGAGAGGTAAAACCTGTTGTAAGGTTACAAAACCACGCATCAATAGCTTATGTTAATGGCCTTAAATACAATTTGATCAGTGTCAGTCAACTATGTGATGCAAAATACATAGTTCAGTTTGATAATAAGCAAGGAATCATCTTCAATGTTAATAAGGAAATTGTCCTTATTGCACCAAGAAGACAAGATGTTTTTGTATTAGACATGTCCAGTCTAACTCAGAATGGAACATATCTCTTTATTAAAGCCACTGAAACCCTCAACTGGCTTTGGCATAAGAGACTCGCCCACCTGAACTTCAAAAACATAAACAATCTTGTAAAACAAAACAAGGTCCTTGGCTTACCATGACTTGTGTTTTCAAAGGATAAACCATGCTTTGCCTGTGAAAAAGGAAAACATTATAGAGCATCCTTTAAAACCAAAACAAACTTTTCCATCAGGAACTTCCTTCATCTTCTCCATATGGATCTCTTTGGGCCCATCAGTCCTAGATCCATTAACCATGAGAAGTTTACTCTGGTCATTGTGGATGAATACTCAAGATACACTTGGGTGTACTTCCTGATCAAAAAGAGTCAGGCAGCTGAAACAATCATGTACTTTGTCAGCGTATTGACAAGCTTAGTGAACTGGGCTGAGTGTTGCTGATAAGTCTCAGAAGTCTGAAGAATCTTCTTGGTGAGCTCAGGGTCATCTTTTACTGACTTTTGAATAGTTGCAACGCTCTTCGTAATGTTGGAAAGAGTAGCCTTGAACCTTTTAAGATGGGTATCAAGAGTTGTCAAGGAGAAGGTGATCGATGATTGTTGCTCATTAACGTCATCATGATAATATTCAATGGATTCCTTCAGGTTGACATAATGAACTGCAGCTTCACAATGTTGATCAAAGAGTTCTTCAGTGAGCCTACGAAAATGAGCATTGTGGGCTTTCTACAAGAACTTGACCAACTGTCTTTCAGTAAGAGGAAGAATATTTTCATACTTCTTGAGATTGGCTGGGCAGGATGATTCAGAGTTCGATGAATGATCAGCCTGAGATGCTGATTCTTCTGCCTGGTCTTCAGCTGGTTGTTCAGTGGGTTGAACCCTAGTGTCCAGATCATCACCTGCCTTAAAAACTTCTTCCTCACTGTCATTGCTGAGCTCATCATCAGAAAAGGGAACAGCCTAAAAATCTGCCATAGACTGAATCTGCAAGAATTGGTTAGCCGGCTCCTCTTCAATAGAAGACTTGCCTTGGTTGTGGCCAGGTTCTGACCTCGCCATAATAACTAAGTGGGTTTTCATAGCCCAACTCTTGGAGTCAGTTCCCGAGAGAATGGATGCGCCATGAGGGGGTTGTGGTTCCATATCAGTGGGTGGTTGCATGCCCCCTGAGTCTTTGTCCCCATGTGTGCCTTCAAGCACTGGTGGGTGTTCTCCAGTACTATCACTAGGCACAAATTGTTATTTTTGGTGGACCCCCTTCCCATCAGGGTTGTACTGCCCTTTTGGGGATTTAGGGTCCTTGACTCCCTGAGACTCTGAGTATGATTTCTCAGAGCCGTGAACAGGATGTAATTGGGTGTGGGTCCCTTTCTTAGTAGAGTAGTGCTGCCCTACCGAGGATTCAGGACCCTGTACTCCCTCAGGCATAGCTTGTGATTTGGCAATGCCTTCATCGGGATGTGAGAGGGTGAAGGTTCCTGACCCCACTGACTTGTGTATGTTAGTAGAGCCATGAGGAAGGGTTTTTGCCCAAGGATACTGAGGATGATTTCTCAGTACCCTCCGTCGGCATTTGTTTTGAGGTCAAGAGGGTCTCAATGATGGATGTCTCTGGGGTCTTGGTCGTTTGCCCTTCTTTAGGCTCTGAGGCAGAGGATCCAAGGGCGAGTGGTTTGGGTTTAACCACCTTCTTGGTCCCTGCCTTCTTTTTCTTCTCCTCCTTCTTTGGAGAAGGAATGGGTGAGATAGCATTTTCCCCTGAATAACTACCAGCATGTATTTGGTCAGGGGTATTGGTTGTACCTCAGTAAGGTCTCTGCAATAGTTGGCTTTATGAAGGACGTCAGGTTTAGATCCCTCAATGTCAGGCCTAACATCATCAGAGCCTAGTATTGCCTGAAGCACACAGGAAATGAATCTAGGATAAGACAAGTGTTTTTGCCTATATTTTCCTGAAAGCTTGGCTACGAGGTTATGGAAGATTATTCCTCCGATGTCTATCTTTTTACCCTCAAGGAGGCTGAACATAATCATTTTTTGTGATGTGTTCAATTGCTCAGTGGAGGATTTATTGCCTCCAAGGACCTGAATGACAAAATTCATCAGGATCCTCCAGGCAGGTGGGAACCAGGTCTTGATGATTGCCGCTTTGGACAAGAGGGTTCCTAGGGCCACATCAGGTTGTTTTGTGTCATGTGGCCCAAGTAAAAGCAATTCGGCCTTTACTTCTTGGTCAGTGAGCTGAGGTTCAAAGTTCTCAGCGAAATCAAGGCCTGTGGCCTTGATGAAGGTTTGGTAATCAAGGGAGAGGGTCCTTCTCCCATTCATCACTAAGAAAGTGATTATTGAGTCTTTGGTGTCCTCAGGGCTCGTTGCCACTGCAGTACACCAGAATTCCCTCAGATAGTCATGATAAATGATTGAGGGGGTTTTTGTAAACGAAGAAAGCAGTTTTGAAGGTGTTTAACCACATTCTTGTACGCCCAAAATTGTTTGGGGTAGGCAAAATTTCCTACAATGTTGTTTTTGGTCATGTCTACGCCCTCCATTGTGAATTCCACATTTGGTGCGTATGTAATAGATTTAGAAGTTGCCATTTTTGTTTGGATAGTCTGGGTTACAAAGATGGTCTTGGTTTCTAAAGACTAAGAACACACACACAATTGTTTTATTTTTAAAGAAAAAGGGGAAGAATTTTCTAGAAAATGTGTGTATGTTATTTTGTTTGAGGGTATATATGTAACACCCCCAAAATTATAGCAGCGGAAGATAGATCACTGGGGTATTACTTCCTAGCACAAAATACAAGTCATGGAAAACGACCCTTGAAAAGAGACGTTTTAAAAGTGTTTCACATTTGATACATTAAATTCTCAGAGTTTGCAAAGGTCCCAACAGTTTTCATAAAACACAATGTTTTCAAAAGATTGCAAATGTTTTAAACATAACATAAATCTTTAAAATATAGACTCTTCAAATGTGAAAATATGCCGAGTCCTCAAAATATATCCGTGCGACTCCATCCAAGACCTTCATGCCTTTAAACCTGAGATAAAACATGCTAAAACGTCAACACAAAGGTTGAGTGAATCCATAGAGTTTTAGTAATAAGCAGTTGATCACAATATAATTTATAAAAGTGACTAAGCAACAAATGCAGAGTCTAGTAAGGTAATTATTGCACTAAGCTCATGACATCGACGCCTTAAGTAATAAGTATGTAAGTTTGCCCCAGTGGGTGCCTTGCCAAGCACCTAGAGACCTCAAATATAGTGCATATGGTTGCCCATGCAAGGGCAGCGGTCCAATATGGGGAGTTCAATCCCAAATAGATCTATTCACAATATTCGCGCTCACTCGCAAGTGATTAACGATTCATGATACGGGGACTTCATGGCAATAGTAGTACTTAGTGTCAATAATACATTCAGTTTAGAATACAGTTTTCAAGCAGTTGTGATCATAATAAAAGTAAGTAGCATGTATCTCCCCCACGGAGTTTGTAAACATTTAAAAAAAGTAAAATTTGGGGCTATGAACTCACCAATAATGAAGTAGCAACGGAAATTGGAGAAGTGTGCACGTCGAGAAAACCGCAAGATCACAAGTGACCTAAATAAAATATAACACGACTTAGGCTCGGGGATTAAAGTATAATACTTATTATTTATGACTTAACTCAGTACTTGAACTCAAAATATCACATGGTCATTTATTTAAAAGTCTTATAGCAAGACATGGGTCGAAAGACGTTTAATAAAGTTTATATGGTTTAAAAATGCAATGCTGATGGAAATTTTATAAAATTGCCGCACCAATTGGGTCGCCATTTCTAAACCGTGAAGGCTAAAATTATGAACTTTATTTGCTTAGAAAGGTATGACTCTGTACAATATGAAAATCAAGGCCTCACATTACTGAGAACTACAGAACATGGGTAAAATTACAAATTTACCCCTGTGTCTCTAGATAGTTATACTCAGCATCCAAATGGGTTTAGGAAAAAGAGTGTATCTTCTTATCTGCAGGTCTAATGTAAACATGACTTGTAGGAAAAGTTTTCTACAGGTCTTGGCTACAACTTTCATGTTTACACCAACCTAATGTTCTTTACAACATTTTAGAGTAATTAGCCTTTCAAATCTGACATGCATTCCTAGACCAGTCTTAGTGTGGATTTTCTCTAAAAATCTCCAGGACGAATTAAGAGGTAAGGTTTTCGGGAAAATGATCCTAAGACCTGTATCTAACTCCCAATATTTTTAGTTTTTAATAAAACCTTCTAGGGATAAAATGGTGGACGGATCTTTAAGCATTAAATCTGAGACAGCCTATAACTAGTCCAAATTGTTACTTTTGTGCATTCATTACCTCTAATACACATGCATGCCTATGATCAATGATTACCAACTTTATATTCTCTCTTAAACCTCTCAAATCCAGTAGATGTATGATTCTTTTAACCTTCATTTCAGTTTATAAAACAATATATTCAAGACTATTATCAATAACATTTCAAAAATCTCTATAAATCCATCAACTCTTGCAATGTACTTACAAATCCACTCTAACCATTTATCAAAACCACCTATTTACCACTAAATCTTAAATCAAATCTTCTCATTTAGCACATGCAAGTGATGTTTGTTCATCCTAGATAAATCTCTAGTAAACCAAAGAAAATAAAGGAAATGAGGTGGAAAAATTTTAGAAACTTACCAGTGCTCACAAGGAATGATTTATGCAATATTCTTGATGCTAAAATTTTTTGATGAAGATGGTCCTTTGAAGAAGAACCACGGCAGCCAAGGGGTAGGGAGGAAGAGTTTTGAAGTTGGATGGTTTTTAGAGAGAGATTTAAGAGTTTTGCATGTACTAATAATGAGTGTTTTCTTGAAAATGAAAAAGATATCTAATGAGTGAGGGGGAGGGATATATGGCCGGCCTAGGGGTGCCTTGGGGCTGTTTATTTCTTATTTTCTTTTTATTTTATAGTATTGACACATTTAGTATAAGTATAGTAAGTCTCGGAGTGGTTTAAGGGTCAACGGAGCTAAACCGGTAACATTTTAGGCCTAGTTTATGGAAATAAATGCCATAAAGATATTATTTTCATAAAAATGTTAAATCTAACTTAAAATGACCTAATTTGATGTTTCATAAATTTCCCGAGCCTTCCGGAGTGTTATAACGTCTTTAAAGTTCAAACCGCGAGCCGAAAACGCGTAAAACGTAAAATGTGCACACTTCGCGTAGAAATGAAAAATTAAATTATTCCATATGAAAACAAGTACGTGGGGGAATATAAATCATATTAACGGGTAAACTGAGCATAGCATGAGTCAATTTACAAATTTCAGTGTACGTGTCACGACATACGCGGGCAATTTTCCCGGTAAAAGCCAATTTACTTAAAATAGAAAAATAAGCAAATAAAATTAGTAAAATAATGACTTGGAAATTTCTCGGTTGTTACAATATATAAGGAAGTGGAGAGGAGGTTATTTTAGGCATTAAGCGTTTTTATTCTTTCAAAAGAAATTTTTGAAAACCGTTTTGTATAAAATGTTTGGGATCCGCATTAAATGCCACCACTCCACTTTTCCTTGGTTTTGCGCAACAATCGAGGTGAACAGTTGTGCCGTCTGCAAAAAGTATAATTTGCAGGGTTGAGTCATCACATATCTGTTATGTGATTGGAGAGGCATTAAATGCCAAGTGGGAAAGTGGGGGCCCATGAGGTGCATGCTAGAAAGGCAAAAGAACGAATATTCTTATATTAAATAAGAATTCAGTCACCAACCTCGGACATTTTCTAACTAGATACTTAGAGCATTTAAGTTAGTATTGAATGTCTTTTGAGGGCCCTGAATGACTTTCCATTCAGTGAGGGGTTCAGGGAAGGTGATTTAGTGATCTTTTTCACTGAGTAACACATTGAGTCAGGGACCTGGTGTTTTCAGAAGTTACACTTAGTTTGATGAATTCAATCAGTGGACTGATTCTCAATATCCAACATTCCTAGTTCAGCTTTCAGTCTTGTGAAAGTTAGTTCATCCAATGGTTTGGTGAATATATCAGCTAGCATATATTCAGTAGGAATGAAGTGTAATTCAATGTCACCATTCATGACATGGTCCCTGATGAAGTGATATCTAATATCAATGTGTTTTGTTCTCTGATGAAGAACAGGGTTGTTTGAGATGGCAATTGCACTTGTGTTATCACAAAAGATGGGTATCATCTTATACTGGATTCCATAGTCACTGAGTTGACTTTTCATCCAGAGTACATCTGCACAACAACTGGCAGCAGCAACATATTCAGCTTTTACTGAGGACATGGCAACTGATTGTTACTTCTTAGTACTCCAACAGACTACTTTCCCATCAGGGATTTGGCAGGAGCCTGACGTGCTTTTTCTGTCCATGTTGCATCCAACATAGTCAGAGTCTGAGTATCCTTTAAGATCAAAGCCTGAACATTTTGGATAGTATAATCCAAGGTTTGGAGTACCTTTCAGGTACCTGAGTATCCTTTTCACAGCTGTGAGATGAGATTCTCTTGGGTCAGATTGATATCTGGCACACAAATAGACTAAGAATTGGATTTCAGGCCTTGATGCAAGTAGATACATCAGTGACCCAATCATTCCTCAGAAAAGAGTTTGATTCACTGGTTTTCTAGTAAGGTCAGGACTAAGGTTGTTTGGGGGTACCATAGAAGTTTTGACTGAGGCACAGTCACTGAGCTCATACTTCTTCAGTAGGCTTCTGACATACTTCTCTTGACTGATAGAGGTTCCTTTATCAGTCTGCTTGATTTGCAGTCCAAGAAATAAGTCAGTTATCCCATCATGCTCATTTCAAATTTCTTTGCCACCAGTTTCTCAAACTGTTTGCAAAGTTTATAACTTATTGAGCCAAAGATGATGTCATCAAAATAAACTTGTACAAGTATGACATCATTATTTGTCCTGTAGATAAATAATGTGTTGTCTATCTTGCCTCTGACAAATTTGTTTTGGATCAGGAAGGCTGAGAGAGTTTCATACCATGCCGTGGGTGCTTGTTTTAGTCCATAAAGGGCTTTGTTAAGCTTGCAGACATAGTCAGGAAACTCACTACTTTCAAATCCAGGGGGTTGTTGAACATAAACTTCTTCTTTAAGTGAGCCATTTAAGAATGCACTTTTAACATCCATTTGGTACACTCTGAACTTCATATAGGTTGCAAATGCAAGGAAGATCCTGATGGCTTCCATCCTTGCCACTAGTGCAAATGTTTCTCCATAGTCAATGCCTTCTTGTTTATTATAGCCTTTGGCTTCAAGTTTGGCTTTGTTTTTAATGACTATGCCATTTTCATCAGATTTATTTTTGAACACCCATTTCATGCCAATGACTGAAGCATCTTCAGGACATTTGACCAAGGTCATTACCTTGTTTTTGTTAAATTGTTCCAGTTCATCATGCATGGCCTGAACCCAACTTGGATGTGTAAGTGCTTCTTTGACACTTTTGGGTTCAATTGTGGAAATGAAGCCCACAAATAGGCATTCATTGGCAGAGGCTGCTCTTAATTGTGCAGCCATGCTTCTAGTGAGCATGCCTTCAGTGGGCTCTCCAATTATATTGACAAGTTCTATATCCTGAGACCCAGTCCAACTGTCCTGAGGTCTAAGAAACTGATTAGAACTTGAGGAGGCCTGATTTGTGGGATCAGGTGCAGACACATGATGATTTTCAGTATCTTGAGTGTCTGATTGGGTTGACTGATCACTAAGAGTGTTTGGTTCCTGAGCACTGTGTTCAGACTGATAGATTGTATCAGTACTTCTTTGTGCTTCAACAAACTCAGTGATGGTTGGGAAAGGAAGGTTGTGAGGGATGATGTAGTAGGAGATGTAAGCATTTGCTTGGTACTGAGTGGAAGGGTTATTGTCAGGATGATGTTCATCAGGAGGGTATCTTGATGAATCATCAATTCCTATTTCTTCCACTGTGGTGTTAGAGACACTGATTGCATCAGTGCTCTCATCAAAGGTAACATGGAATGTTTTCTCAGTTTGTTGTCTCCTTGTGTTGAACACCCTAAAGGCCTTTGAGACAAGTGAGTATCCTAGAAAGTATCCATCATCAGCTTTGGCATCAAATTTCCCTAAGTGATCCTTGTTATTATGAATAAACACAGGACACCCAAAGACATGAAAGTAGCTGATGTCAGGGATCCTTCCCTTGAATAACTCATAAGGGGTTTTGCTATGTCTCTTGACAATGATGGATCTGTTTTGTGTATAACAGGCAGTTTTGACTGCTTCAGTCCAAAAGTGTTCGGAAAGGACTGATCCATTTAGCATTGTCCTGGCAGCTTCAATGAGTGTTCTATTCTTCCTTTCAGCAACACCATTTTGTTCAGGTGTGTAAGGAGAGGAAAATTTTTGGGAAATTCCTTTCTCATCACAGAAACATTCAAGTTCATAGTTTTTGAACTCTGTTCCATTGTCAGTCCTAATCTGTTTGACTTTAACGTCATTTTGATTTTCAATGTTCCTGACAAAGGACATGATTGTTTTAGCTGCCTGACTCTTTTTGATCAGGAAGTAAACCCAAGTGTATCTTGAGTATTCATCCACAATGACCAGAGTATACTTCTCATGGTTAATGGATCTAGGCCTGATGGGCCCAAAGAGATCCATATGGAGAAGATGTAGGCAGTTCTTGATGGAATAGTTTGTTTTGGTTTTAAAGGATGCTCTATGATGTTTACCTTTTTTCACAGGAAGAGCATGGTTTATCCTTTGAAAACACAAGAGATGGTAAGCCAAGGAGCTTGTTTTGTTTCACAAGATTGTTTATGTTTTTGAAGTTCAGGTGGGAGAGTCTCTTATGCTAAAGCCAGTTGAGGGTTTCATTGGCCTTAGTAAAGAGACAAGTGCCGTTCTGAGTTAGACTGCTCATGTCTAACACATAAACATCTTGCCTTCTTGGTGCAATAAGGACAACTTCCTTATTGGCATTGAAGATGGTCCCTTGCTTATCATCAAACTGAACTATGTACTTTGCATCACATAGACGACTGACACTGATCAAATTGTACTTAAGACCATTGAAATAAGCTATCCTAGTAAAGACTATACCACTACAGTTTACTAAACCATAACCTTCAGTGAGACATGATGAATTATTAGCAAATATCACCTTGGGTCCTGGTTCTTCTACATATTTGTGCAGATACTCTTTCACACCAGTCATGCTCCTTGGTCATCCACTATCTAGATGCCAAACAGGCTCCCTAGCATGCCTCTGCACAAATGGTAAACTGAGTTAGTTCTTTCTAGGGCCCCTCATCTTGGAGGGATTAACTTTTGTAGTCTTCAGAAAAGTATCAATTGATTTATGGTCAGTGGTTGAGTAGACTGAGCTACCACAGGTTTTGCATTTGTTTGCAGAGGTAGACTCATTGGACTGAGAGGATGACTTGGTCATACCTCTTCTGGTCTGAATGACCTTTTCATGTCCTGATGTTTTGTGAGTGGAATCTCTACAAATTTCACAACAGTTGTCCATTAGACAATCCTTAGGATGGTGGTCATTAAAGCCACAGTGAGGGCAAGGTTCAAAAGGCTTCGCCTTTGGTTTCTGTTTCTATTTAGAATCAGAAGGGTATTTTAAAGCCTGAGCTTTAAAGTTTGCCATCTTTGTTGTGGCTGTGTATGATTGGTGATCAGAAGTCCTGTGATCGTCCTTTTTGCATATCATGCGGTAAAGGATTCTATAACAATCATCAGTGAAATGATTGGTATAGTGACACAACTCACACCTTTTCAGGGGTTTGGAGGGTTTTGGTTTGGTGCTTGAGGAAGCTAATTTGGGTTCCTTCATCTTGGATTGAGAAGGTTTCTAAGAAGATTCAATCTTCTCACTCGGCTTCCTGACAAGCTCAGCCAACTGATCAATTTTGGAGTCAGGGCTTTCTGTTTTTACTTCAGAAGGGACTAAAGTTGATGAGTCATCAGAATGTACTAAGACTTCAGGGGTTTTCCTTTTCAGGATGGTATTTCCCATTCTTGGATTCTCCTTTGGAGAATACTGAGAGTAGACCAATGGTGGGAGGTCTGAGCTTGGTGCTGCACCCTGAAGGATATTCAGAGGTGGGTGTGGTGTGAATGATTCTGATTCAGACTCATTGAATGACTCAGTACTACTGGGTTGGTCAGTGAGTCCAAGCATATTTTTCAGAGCCTGACTTTCAGGAAGCAAGATTTTTCCAGTCTTAAAGTTTGGTAACTTACTGACAGGGTTGTCCCTGACAATCTAGTCATTTGACTTGGGTTGCATCTCTTGCTCAAAAGATATGCCAGCTGGAATAAAGGTCTTTTCTTTGTGACTATCACTGGGTTTATCAGTGAGTTGGTCAATTCCTATAATTTTCTTGTCATTATTAGGAATAAGACTCACAGTATCACAGACCTTGGGGTTCTTTTTAGTCTAGCTTTCAATGACAGCTTTTTCTTTGTTAAGTTCATTTTGAAGGGCTTGATTTTGTTTCAAAATCTCAGTGCTTTGAATTTGTAATGTAATAGTTTCTAACTTGGCTTGTTTTAATACAAGTAATTCATCTCTACACTCATTCAAATCTAACACAAGATTGTTATATTTTGAAAGTAAGTTAAGCCTTTGTTCTTCTACAAACTTAAGATCTACACAAATATAATTCATATAGGACTACCAGTCAGAATCATCATCCATTGAAAGTAAAGTATTTACCTTCTTCATGGTTATGTTCACCCACTCTCCATTCCTTGCATGGCTTTTTCCAATAGCCACCTGTTCAACTTCAGAAAGAGCCAACAGTGCACTCACTCTAATTTCCTCATCTTCTGAGGAGACCTCTTCTTCATCACAGTCATAAGCTTCAGCTACAAGAACCTTGTTCTTTGTCTGAACAGGTTTGGAAGTGTGAGCAGCCTGAGATATTGAGGGATTAGTTTCAAGAAGAGCAAGTTTAGCCTTAGCTTTCCTATATTTAGTCTCAAAGTATTTTTGACCCTTTTGTACATTATTGTTTTGAAAATGTTGGGTCGACTGAAACATTCTAGGTTGAAACTTGCTAGTTCCTAAGAAACTATTTCCAGAAAATTTATAAGAGGGTTCTGAGATGCTTTTTGAATAACAGTCTCTTGCAAAGTGGCCCTTTTTACCACATTTGAAACACTCAGTGGCTTCATTTACTTTAGCTTTTGAAAAGTTTGACTGATTTCTTTTGATAAAATGTTTTGAATTGGCAAGGAGTGCCCTTTCTTGGAATTCCAAGTTTAAGTCACTTAGGTACTCATCACCAGTTCTTTCATCAATTTCATCTTCAGAATCCTCTTGAAAATCCTGCACAACACCATTAGAATAAAAGGCAGTTGATATGGGCGGGGAGGTCAGGGCCTTTTTGGACTCAAGAGCTTTAGAGTCTGGGTATCTCCTAGATATTAAGTTGTCTTCATAGACAAACTTCCCATAGATCTCAGGGAGCTCAAGGGTCTGAATGTGATTAGCATTCCTGAGGCCTTGTGAGAAGTTTAGCCACTTCTCAGGGAGACTGTTGACAAAGCCAACATTTGTCTCATGCTTAGAAAAAACTACACCATCATTAGATAATTCGTTGCCCAGGGTCTTGTATCTGGTATATGTCTGAGTGAGGCTTTCAGAGACCTTTGCCCTGAAAGTGTTATACTCAAGTTTCAGTTCCATGATCCTGTTTTTCTTGGTATTTGAGGGTCTTTCAAAGCTATTAATCAAGTCATCCCAAGTTTGCTTGGCTGTTGAACAGTTGATGACTGATTCCATTATATCATCAGGAAGACAAGATATAATTATGCTTTTCAGGCGTTGGTCTTGATTGACCACCCTTCTCTCATCAATGGTCCACTGAGCTTCAGGCTTGTTTCGCCCCTCAGCAGTCTTAGGGACATAAGGACCTTCTTTGACACAAGTGATGTAGTATGGTGCCATACCAGTCAAGTAGCAAAGCATTCGCTTTTTCCACTTGCTAAATTTTCCAGCTTCAAGTCTGGGGGCAACAGCTGAAAAGATACCACCCTTTTTATCGACAAGCTGGGGCACATTAATATCAGCCATAGTAGGATCTTGGTTTTAAAAACCATGAGCACTCTTAGTTTTTGAAAAGATTTTATAAACCACAGAGTTTTTATACATGCTTAGAGATAACTACAAAGTTAATCTAATTGTGTTATGACTGCGATTAATGTAATGATTAATTATAACTGATAAGTAAAACGTAAATATAAAAACACAGAGTTTTTCAACGTTTAAATTCTTATTAGAAATCAATCAAAGAATCTGTTACCCAAGTGTTTTGCGGAACAAACACTTGGGATTGAATAGACAAGGTATGGTGTCTCCTATCTAAACTCAAGCTATGCTTAAGTGGTAACAATTTCAACCCACTGAGGTATCTCAGGGATCGGTTACTCTTTGTAGAAGAAAAGGGGTTTTGTGAAAGTCTAAGCTTTTTAATGCACAAAACTTGAACCCCTTTTCTCCATCTGTTGCTATTTATACACAAACATCAAAGAGTACTGAAGATTAAAATACAAAAAGAATACAAGGCGTGTCTGACAACTACAACATTATTTGTCATTTCCAAGAACCAATAGGAATGGGCCAAAAAGTCTTCGAGTGTCAGTTCTGACACTTCTTGACTTTTAGCCGCTTTAGGGAAGGTTTGTTTCTGGCTTGATAAGACTTCTCCTTATCTTCTCAAATTCTTCCCGCTCAATCCCGCCTTTCATTCAGGCTTCAGGTTCTTCAGTCTTCGCCTTCAGTCTTTAGTCCTTAACCACTAATTGTTTTTTGAGGAGACTGGTGTTCAGTGAGTTCTTGTCCAACACTCACTGAACCTATTACCTTCTTCTTTATCTCAAGTAACACTCAGGGAGTTCCGCCTCACTGAGTGGTGAGTCTTTCTTCTTAGACTCGTCCTGAGCATCTTGAAGGTAACTAACTGAGCGACTGTTCACTCAGTGACTTAAGTATGTTTTCGTTTGATTAACACTTAGCTTAATTTGTATTCAAATCCTGTTTTTAGGATGCTTGGGTCTTGACGGACCCAACAGTATAACATGTAGTTGATACAGCTTTTGCCTATAGGTAATCTGGTTAATTGAGCATTGATTAGCATCGTCCTTGCAGCTTCCAATAACGCCCTGTTGCGTCTTTCGACAACCCCATTCTGTTCTGGACTTCTTGCAATAGATGTTTGATGTTCAATTCCCACTTTCTCAAAATGATCTCGAAGAGTTTGATTTTTGAATTCAGTTCCATTGTCTGTTCTAACTTTTCTTACCGTATTACGAAGTTGAACTTGAATTTTTGTAAGAAAGGTGATGATCATTGAATGAGCTTGATCTTTGCTTCGGAGAAAGTAGACCCAAGTCCATCTGGAGTAGTCATCAACAATTAACAAAATGTAACGTTTACCGTTTATCGTTGAACACGCCTAGAGCTACACAAATCCATATGAAGTAGTTGAGAATGTGATCTGTACTGTGTTCTGTTTTAGGAGGAAAATGGCACGAGTACTTTTTCCTGCTCACAAGCTGGACATAAGTGATCTTTTGCATATAGAAATCGTGAAGACCATCGACTAATTGTGACGTGCAAGTTCAGTCATGGTTTCGAAATTCAGATGAGTAGTCGTTTGTGCCATAACCAGGATTGTCGAATGTGCTTTGGAGAGTAGACATATGGGAGAAGAATGCGTCAATCAACATTGAGATGGTGTAAAGACTAGTTCCACGTTTGCCCGACATGAGATCATTTCCTTGTAATTTCACGAACGAAACAAGTTTTCTTTCGAAATGCTACTTCCAAGTCCCATCACAAATTGACCGGCTAAGAAAAGGTTGTAACCAAGGCCTTCGACATAATAGACCACGGCTAATTTGATGTTGCCATGACGTAATCTACATAGCCCATGATAGCAGCAAATGATCATTCCAAATCTAACAGGGAATGAACTTTGCAACAAAGTTTACTAAAAGTTTAAGATTTCCTGTTCATATGTCGGGAACAACCGCTATCAACAATCCATAGAACAATTTGAACCACTGACACATGAAAACGTAGAAGATTGGATTGATGTAACGTGGAACCCGTTGGGTTAGTAACATAGTTTTTAATCACTTTAGGTAGCCATGTAAAACTAGTTTCATTTGTAACCAACGTTGCCATGTCCAATAATTTTAGCTTTCTTCTTAGTGAATTCGCTAGGTGATGGGATTGTCTTAGGAGTTGTTTTTGCAACTATGGGTATGTCTACGGCATCTTTAGAAACTACACTTGGCAGTTTTCCTAGCACAGACTCAGAATCAATAGTGGGCCTAGAGGGAATGCCAGATTTACGTTTCTTGTTACGAGATAAACGAGATTTTGCAACAGATTTCATATTATCACAAGATAACATGCATTTACGACAGAACACACAAGATGCATCAACATTCAATACATTCAAAGTCTTAGCATTTGTTACATCGATTTTAGAATTACGAGTTTTTAAGTTCGAATCTAAATCAGACGGAACATGCATTTTATTCAAATTTCTAAATTGATCTTATACTTCTTGGGCTTTCTAGTTTCCTGCTTCTACGTTGCCAGATCATATTCTTCTGATTGTTGCTCTTACGCTTTGATCTGCTAACGTTAGTAGGGTGACTATTCCTGTATAAGTGGAAGCATTCAAATTAGTAGTCTGAGGGGATGTTTTCCTAGGTGTTGTGTCCAATTTGTACATTCCTAGTGCAATCACATTTGTGTTAACAAACTTTCCTTTTTCAAGTAACTGAATTTTCTCTTTGAGTTCAATGATGATTTGATTCTTTTGTTGAATTTTTTAATCAAGTTCTCTATTTAAACGAACGGTGTAATTTCGATTTTGACAAACTTCATTGATGTCCTTTTCATATTTGAAAATTTGGCCTTTTAAAAAAGTATTTTCATTTTCAAGATTCTCAACTTGGGATGTGTAACTATTCTGAAAGGACACCGTTTATTTTTAACTTTTCAATTTTAACTCAAAATCAAGACTCAGAGTTTGTCACCATTGTAGCTTCTGATTGAGTTGAAAAATCTCTTTTGAAAGTTTATTTTGCACATCATCATTAAGTTTAATGATTCTCTCATTTTCTCTTTTTAACGTCTCAATTTCATGTCTCAATGTTTCAGTGTCAGCGGTGTGATCATCAACAAGCATAGCATTGCAAGACACATAAACGGAATTCATAAACACAGAGACAATATCAGAACTTAGAACATCTTCCAAGAGTCGATCAACTTCATTTTGTAAAACTTTGTTTTGACGTTTTTTGTTTTGAGATCACATTTTTTGTTGCATTGAAAGTGTTCATCATGGATGTTACTTCTGTTTGGAGTTCCTGTTCCCAGCGTGTAGCACAAAGACGCAAATGTTGAACATATGTTAAAAATTATTTTTGAAAAATTTCTCTCTTTTCTTTTTCGTAAGGAGATAGAAAAGTGGAAATTGTTATCTCAGAATTACGTTCAATTGCTTGTTCTAAAAATTTGATGTCTTCCATAAACGTATCAAAATATCTAAGTACAAGACATCATTTTGGTAATGGTGCAATTACACCAGAAGTTGGTAAAGGACCATTTATTTGTGCTACTGGCTTAACAGGACCAACCTCAGAGGAAGATTCATGAATTTGCATTACAAACCATGGTTGTTCTGTTTTATCTTTTTGAGGAACGAAGGTTTCGGAAATATGAGGCACTTTTGAATAATCAAATGGTTTATTAAACTTAACATTGCTCATTTTTTATCGACTCTCTTCTTCTTGTTCCTGTTCTCCCTCACAGTTATGTACAACAACACGCATAATTGAATCATTAAAGAGATGGTCTGCACTATACAACTTTGGATTTTCCTTGAGTGCTTTGTGTAGAAAACGTGGTTTGTCATCACCAATAGCAAAACCATAACCTTGGGGATTTTGCTTTGGAGTAAACTTTTGAATTGTTGTTACAGACTCACCAGTTTTATAAACAACTTTTTGAAACTCTTTTAAATTACTTTCCAAATCTACTATTTCATCAAGATAAGAATCAATTCATTTCCTAGACACTTGTTTATGTTCCAAAAAACCAGCTTGACAAGTTGACAACTCTGTTTTTGTTTTTGAAAGTTCAGAATTGAGGTGTTCAACCTATTGTTCAAATTCTAATTTTTCTTGTTCCATTTGAGAAACCAAGTTTTTTTTGGAAGCAGCTAATTCTCGTATTTGATGTTGTAAATCTTGTTCTTTGACATAAGCTTTTTGGAATGCAACTTCAAAACTTTGTTCTCGTTTTTCTTTTGTTTCAAAATTTGTGAGTTGTATTTTATAGCACTCAAGATCCTTAGTTAATGATGCAACTTTTGCTTTTAAGTTTCTGTTGATCTCATTGCATTTATCAATCTGAGATTTTTGTGAGTCCAAATGTAAAAACTATGTAACAACTGGGTTAATTTGATCGTCATCAAATGTAAAAACTGTGTTCATTTGTTCATCTTCTTGAGGAGATAATACTGAATCATTTTGAACAACTTGCTCCTCGTCTGATGCAGATGCAGATGGTGATACAATTTCATGTATTAGACATGTTGTTGGATCAGGTACCTGAGACAGACCGTCAGTATCATATACTGGGCCTGTGTCACTCATGTGAAGTTCCTGCATGTTGGCCATTAGCATCACAGCTGCATTTGCTTCCAAGTCCTCCATTTCATCATCTGAATATGCATTTGCCATGAACCTATTTTCTTTCTCAGTGATAGTGCCCCCAGATTCATCCTTGAGAGCTAGAAGTAGTGCCTGCTTATGAAACTCACTGCCTCTGACTCTAGGTTTGGGACATGCATTAGCGAGATAACCTTTCCCATTTCAGTTGTAGCACTTAACCATTGTATTCCCAATCCCTGTATTCCCTGTCTCAACAATTTCAACCCTTTTCTGAGGAGCACCTGCAATGTTCCTACTTCCACTAGCTGCATTAAACCATTGTCCATTTCCTGAATTTCCCATATAACCCCCTGAACCAGTTCTTCCATAAGAACGATTCTGAATTTCAACTTGTCCATCTTGTACAAGAGCTTGATTCCTTGTGTTAGATGAAATGCGGAGATGATTGTTGGATTTGTTAGAAAATTTGCTGAAACCACGTGCAATGAGTGCAAATCCTTCATTCAAAGAGTTGAATACATCATCTTCATCACTGTTTGTATTTGTATATAACATGGTATCCGTGTTGTCATAGCGAACAAGTTGATTGTCAGTTGATTGCTGTGTCGAAACATATGGAATGAGTTGAGTCGATGAGGTTTGTTGAGGGTAATTAAAGTGATGTTGTTGTTGGACAAAAGCATGGTTTGACTGTGGTGGTGGAGCAAAGTGAGATTGAGCTAGCAGTGCCAATGAATTTGGAGTTGTAGAAGCTGAATAAGTACCACGAAGAGCTCGATCTTTGTCAACTTCAGACTGATGGTGCTTCAGATAATCATATAACAACCCATAAGATGCATTGTGTAGATTTTTTTCTTGAGGAACAAACGTGATATATTTTTCCCAATCAGGACCAAGACAGCTAAGAAACTTTGTGTTGATTGCAATCCTGGGTAAAACAATGTTGTATCTTTCCCAGTCATTAATGATGTTCGTGAACTGATGGTAATAAGACTCAAGTGACTCTCCTGATTCAATCATGAACATTGTATATTAGAGGTAGAGTTTGGATTCCATGTCTTATTGGTATAGTTCATTGCCTTCCATTAAGAGATGAACATGTTCCCATTTATCCTTAGCTGTTTTCTGAGCATCAATGCTTCGGAAAATCAGATTAGGTATTCCTTGAAAAATGTATGACATTGCAAGTTCATTTGCTTCATGATGAAGTATTTGCTCTGCAGTAAGTTGAGCATCAGGAATAGGGGTCACAGTTGCTTCTCTTGGAGGAATAGAATTTGGATCTCCAGGAACCGTTGTAGTTGGCATTTGGAATGGACCTTCAATTATAGCCTTTTTCATGTATTTTCCATGTCGTTTCTTAAGTTCTATGAACCTTAAGAATCGACTTGTCCATTGAACATAATTACCAGGAGCGAGCATTGGAGGTGTGTCAAGTGATCCAACTTCATGTCTCGATTGTTGACTGCTGATGGCCTCACACATTTGGTCAAACCAATGTGGTTGTTTTGTAGGAAGTGGGTAAGATTGCATTTGTTGTTGCTGGTATGGTTGTTGTTGAGGGAAATGTTGTTGTGGGAAGAAATGATGTTGTTGCATGAATAGTTGTTGTTGAGGATACTGCTGCTGTTGAGGATAAAAATAGTCGAAGTAAGGTGGTTGAGACATATTAGTAACAATGATATTGATCTTTTAAGGATGATTTAGGTGCGAAGTGTTAAGGTTTAATTAAGTGTGCTGAGGTAGATACTCGGAGAAATTCTTTGTCTTCTACTCAGAGGATGAATACTCGGAGAGTTGGTGAAATTTGGTCAGAGTTTCTTTTCTACTCAGAAGAATAATAATTAATGGTAGTCGTTCCGTACTCGAAAATGTCTTACTCGGAATATCTTACTCGGAATACCGTACTCAGAATGTCCGTACTCGGATAGCACTACTCGGATAACACTATTCGGATAACACTACTCGAATAACACTACTCGAATAACACTACTCGGATAGCCCAACTCGGATGATACTACTCGGTGAAAGAGGGTTTTGAATAATCGGAAAAATTCGTAACTTTGCAGATTTTTTGAAACTCTTAAAATCACTTAGAACAATGAATTTAGTCCAACGTAACCACTAAAGTAACCTTAATACTATCTAATCTAATGGAAAGTTGCAACCTTTTTTATTTTTAACCTCAAAAATTCGAATTTGAAGATATAGAATACGAGAGCTACGAATTAGATAAAAACCATGAAAAATGAAAACTATGCCACTAAAACACGTCCTAAACACCCCTAGGCGATTGATACCACTTGTAGGATCTCTAGTTTGTCATTGTTAGCAAGTATAGATCGTATAAGCTAGAGAGAGAAAGTTCTTTTACTCAATAACCAACACCCTCTCCCATCAAAGGAGGGACTATTTATAGTTTTTACATCATAGTGGGCGTTGCTCTAATAACAACTAATAGGCCGCTCATGGGCTTGCTTCATGAGCTGGCCTTGTAATAAACATACAAGCCTGATAATTTATGACCTAATACATATACTAAATGACCAACACTTTATAATGATTACATGTAATCCCAACAGCCTTGTTTCTTCACACCACAGTATGTGTGTTTCACTCTGGTGACAAACTTCTCAGAAACTTTTGATTTATATCTTCTTGAGGATTTGATACTTCCACAAGTGCTAGTTGTCTAATACGTTTCTGAAGTCTGTCAAAGGTCTGATCAAGATTCTCAGAACTAGGAGCAGCAAAATTCTCATATTTTTGCTTCAAAAGGTTCTTCCTGGTCTTCTTGGTAGCAGCATTCCCTCCAAACCTTTTCTCAATTGCTTCTAACAACAATTTAGCATCCATGATGTGATTGAAAGTCAACTGATGGTCATTAGGAATGCCCATCATGAGAATGCTTCTTGCCTTAACTTCCAGTCTTCTTTATGCCTTGTCTTCAGCAGTTTTAATAGGCAAGATAGTGATAACACCAACATCAAAAGTTTCTATTTTAGGTAAAGTATTGCCAGTCTCTATTACATCCCAAATAGAATAATCAACCATCTGAATATACTGCTCTATTCTCATTCTCTAGAGCTCATACTCTCCAGACTTGAGCATTGGCACCTTTGATGCAGTAATCATATGTGTGGATTCTGACTCCATGTCTTCAGTAAGATCAAAACAGCCTTGTGTCTAAATAGGTTCTTCTTGATCACAGCTTCTAGATCACAAGCTATGATACCACTTGTGAAAGCTAAAATAATCATTAGATCGTTTAAGCTAAGGTTGTTTAGACCTTTGTCTAGGATAATATCAATGTTCATAAGTTATAGAAAAAAAGCGGAATAAGAACAAAGATATTCAACAAGGTTTTTCATTCATACGTTTTCCTCCAAGCCCCAATTCTAAATTATCAATTCTAGAACGGTTACAATCTAACAAGGATCATGGTAAACCCTGATTACCTTGGGGCTACAAACAAACTCTAGCCACGTCTATATCTTAGACGCCTAGAACACACCTACAACATTCGGTGTTTACATCTTTTCTGTGCACACTTAAACAATACGTCTGGTCCTCCTTTTATAGAATAAGGAGTCGAGATTTACAAAGGAAACATAATACAATTAGGAAAGTATAATCTTCCTAATATTTATCTTCTAAATCTTTTATCTGAATAAGGAGATCTCCTAGAATCTTCAAAATCTTCCATCTTTTTGAACAATTCCAGCTTTACGTTTAAGTCCTTTTGTTTCATTCTTTTATTTATTTTGTCTTTTTAAATCAAGAATCCCAACAATCTTCCCCTATTTGATGATGACAAAACAAAAAAAGTCGTGTACAAACTTCATCATAAAGCCTTAATAAATCAAAGCTTCCCCTGAAGTTGAGATGTAATCATCTCCCTAAATGAAACAAACTTCCCCTTAAATCAGACTTCCTTTGTACCATACCACGCCAAGGATCTATAAGTTGCCAATTGTACCTGTACTCCTTTAATTGATAAGAATCGTTTAGACTCAACTAGGATATATAATAACAAAGATAAACAATATGCACAGCGGAATAATCAAAACTATTTGTTACTAACAAGGTTTTACAAATACACACTACAATTCTATTCGATCACAATAGAAAGTGTTACCTAAATATAAGAAGGATCAATAATATTGATCTTGCAGTGTTGAACCAATCCCAAGTGGTGGAATTGGTGGTGTTTTCTTAACACATGACTGATGTAACACCCCAACCCGACAAGGGAAAAGATGTCACAAATACATGGTTTCATATCAGATACAAGCATTCAAGAAAAAAATAGCGGAAGCCTTAACATTAAATTTCAAAGGAAAATAAGTCAACACGACTTATATCAAGTGCAAGACAGGAATAACGGAGCACAAAATAGAATCCAAACTGCCCAAACAATGGCATAACAAAATAATATCCAAATGGTCACACTAGAATGACAAGGTCTAAACTTCACACAAGTTGCTCTCATCCCCAGCTAAAACCCAGCTCCTAGCTTAAATGTACCTGCCGCAGGAAAAGAAATGCGGCTGAGCTACGAGAGCTCAGTGAACAGATATAACGGGAACAAAGCAGTAATAACGGGACAATAAAGTAAAAGAAATAATACCAGGAGTAACAAGAGTCAGGAAAAGGAATACAAGAGTTATGCAGACATACCAGGAATTTAGAATGGTTACAATGGTAGGTGCAAATGAAACCAGAACCCACCACCAGCCCAAATCGAAATCAAGTCAAGTCCAGTATCAAGTCATAGGGTAACATAATCAGAAATCCACCACAAAACCCAAGTCAAATCAAGTCAGGTCAAATGTCAGGTCAAGTATCAGGTCAAGTAACAGGTCATAAGGTTACAAGGTTTCAGGTAAACAGAAATCCTCTACGAGCCCAAACATATCACATCAAATCACATATATCAGGGTGTATGGAGGGGTGACCTCAGCATACCAGGAAACAGGGTGAGGGGATACCTCCAGGGGTTGGAGTCATGAGCTCCCAGGGGTGTGAAAGACGTGTATCGCACACACTCGTCAGTCACCAGGATAACAGGAAATATAACAAATCAGGACATGTCTAGGATGCATCCATGCGCCCCCGCAGGCCACAGGGTCTCCCTCTACATAACAAATCAAATCAGGTCAGGGACGGGACAGGACATCACTCTCCTGCCCTAGAGTCATGCCACCGGTGCATCAATGACATGGACATGAAACCCTCATGCCTAGTGGGTGGCTCGTAGTCTCAAACTGTGGGTCAAGGTCAGGTATCAAGTCTCGGGTGTCAAGTCTCAGGTATCAAATGTCAGGTATCATATCAGGGTTCATATCAGGGTTCAAGATAGGAGATAAATGCAGGAGTTCATTATCAGGAGGTCCATATCAGAAAGGTCAAATACTGGAAGGTTCATAATAGTTTATTATAAGAAAATCCTTTTTACATGGTTTTAATAATATGGTCCTTAGAACAGTTTCATAATAAAAGTCCTTTAAAGAAATGTTTCAAAAACCTCTTCATATATATCTAAAAAGTAGTTGTAAAATCCTATGAACCTTCAAGTACTCAAGGTCTTAATTATTCAGGTTATCAGGGTTCAATAAGTCATGTCAAGAGTCATAGCAGGGTTCAAGTCAAATGGTTCATAACAAGTGTATCAAGGTTCAAGTTCAGGTTCATGACAAGGTTCAAGACAAAGGTTAAAGCAAAGTCCAAATCCATGGTTCACAACACAAGGGAAACATAAAATGAATCAGGAATCAGAAATGAGACGAAGGCTCTTTACAAGAAGAGCAGAATATCTGTACCTTATTCAAATAGCAAGCATAAACACAAGAGTAGCTGACAGGGATCAAGATCACTCCCTCCTTGAACCTAAAGGAGTAGAAGACAGAAATACGAAAGGGGTTCAGTTATCTTCCCATTATGAGTAACTTCCATTTTTAGTAACTTTCTATTTTTAGCAGGTTTCCATATTTAGCAAGATTCAAGTGATATAATTCAAGTCAAGTCTTTAATTAGCTTATTATGGAAGTAATATTCATTTTAACAAGTTACACAAGTTCAGGGTTAGTTATGACAAGTTTTTCATAGTTCAGGGTTATAAGTGTAAATTTACCAAAGTTAAAGGTCCACATTAAAATTATCATCATTTTACCATTCAAACACTTATACTTTCCAGAATTACACATTTAGCCTTCAATTTTCATAATTTACGATTTACACCCTTTTAATTAATTATTTACAAATTAAACCTTATACTTATATAATTTACAAATTAACCTTCACAAGATTCATATTACACATCAAGTCCTTTTATTCTTTCAAATTACAGAAAGTAACCCTCAATATTATTATGTTACAAACAGCCCTTAAACTTTCGGTAAATTACATATTTAGTCCTTGTACTTTATTACATTACAAATCGATTTAAATAATTAACCATAATTACATATTAAGCCCTTAATTTCTCAATTTTACACAATGAACACTTATTTCAACATGTTATACGAACACACCCTTAAACATTCACAATTTACACATCAAGTCCCTCTAGTTATCAAAGTTACATATTTAGTCCTTTAAATTACAATTTCAACCTTTAATTATAAACAATTACATATTAAGCCATTAAATTACCAAAATTACACATAACCCCCTGAATACAATTTATTACTCAAAACAACACCAAGTTTCCAGAAATTACATATTTAGTCCCTCATTTTTATTTATTTTTAATTCGACACAAATATTACCATTAAATCCATATCTTGCCAAAATTACAAATAAGACCCTCATGTTATAATTTTTACACATTCTCCCAGGTCCATACAATATTACAAAAATATCCTACAATTTTTAATAATTACAAAACACCCCCTTAACCTTATTATTTATCAATCGGTTTGCATAAAATCATATCAAAATCAAACCCTAGCAATCCCAATAATTTAGCAATCATTGTATCATCATTGTATCACTTTTATTTCCAGATTTCATCCACTAAAAACCCTAGGTCGATTGGTTCTTAGGGTTTTTCATAATTCCTCTTTTTATTCCTTAAATCCGGTTTTAAATTAAATTCGACATACATGTTTTTAAGGCCTCAACAATTCAAACTACCATTTTTATCATGTTATATGAGCATCATAGAAGTCACAAAAAATAATAACCTGGCCCAGAAAATTCGCATACAAGATTTTTAGATTTAATTCGATTTTAGGGTTTATAACACATAATTTTCTATTCGGCCAAAATACAATGCATGGTTCGATTTAAGTATTTTTCCCATGTTATATATGATTAAGAAAGAGCTTGAAAAATACCAGAAAGTTTATAGATCAAACGATTCACATGTTGTGGATTATTGTTGCTCGGTTGCACTTTTTCGACCCAATTAATTCACCAAGACCAAACGATCGACTCCAGGACCTTGTGGTTATTTTTATCACCTTCCTTGCATCATCAAGCACTCCAGAAAAATGGTTTTTGATTTCTAAAAATCGGATGTGGTGTGTGGGATTTTTGAGGGTGGCGGCTTAATAGAAATTAGGGTTAAAATGGGAGAATTAATTTGTGGAGTGATATAAAATAGGTTAGACCGAGTATTGGGGAGGGAATGGGGCTAAAGAACCGGCCTTCATCATGGCCAAATTTAATTTTACCATTTTTATTTCATTTTTCCTTAATTACTTTTATGTTATAAAGGTTTTTAATTAATAATAATTGTGTATTTAAATTTTCGGTATACACAAGGGTATTTTGGTCATCTCACAACTTGTATAAATATTAATCGAAGTCGTCAAAATTATTTTGTATCATATCTTGTTCGTTTCCAGAAGTTTGGGATCGATTCGGAACTTTAATTAAGCTTTAATTAAATTTTAAAGTTTCAGGGGCATTTTGGTAATTTTTACATGTTTTAGATTTTCGGTTTTACAACATTCCCCTCTAACAGAAAAATTTCGTCCTCAAATTTGCAAGGACATAGGAATGAAATAGAACGGAAAACAAAACAAGGACATACCAGACGCCTTATCTGCCTGGTCACGAGAAAGCGAGAAAACACGACCGGTAGTAGGAGTAGGAGAAGGAGGGCCAAGATATTTCTCAAGTGGTTCCGGATTCCGCCTAGGACAATCTTTCAACTTATGCTCCCTCGAACTACACCTAAAACAAGCTCCAGAAGTCGTACGACAAAATCCCGTATGATTCTTCCCACACTGAGGACAACTAGCTGACCCCTGACTGTCGCTGCACCCCCGACGATCGCCATCCTGCTTAGAAACTGACCTCGAATCCCACCTCGAATCTGATTTCTTCTGGTCGTAGCTCTTGCCCGAATACTCCTTGACGTCCCAACTCTGAATCTGCTGATGCACTTTGTTGCCATCACGGTCTTGTTTGTAACCAACGCCCTCATGAAATTCTCGATGTTGCGAGCTGCATCGCAACATGCTGACGGATCCGCAACTCCGAATTAAGCCGATGATCAAGAAAAGATGACAGAACAGAACATGAAGAATGACAGAGCAGAACAGGAAAATATGACAGAGCAGAATCAAGAATATATGACAGAGCAAAACAGGAAAAGAGAGTGCGCGAAAGGAAACCTAATGTCTACCCAATCCTCACAGGTCACATGGCCTAAGCCTAAGGGTCTCGGAAGCCTGGGCTCTGATACCATAAATTGTAACACCCCAACCCGACGAGGGCAAAGATGTCACAAATACATGGTTTCATATCAGATACAAGCATTCAAGAAATAAAATAGCGGAAGCCTTAACATTAAATTTCAAAGGAAAATAAGTCAACACGACTTATATCAAGTGCAAGACAGGAATAACGGAGTACAAAACAGAATCCAAACTGCCCAAACAATGGCATAACAGAAATAATATCCAAATGGTCACACTAGAATGACAAGGTCTAAACTTCACAAAAGTTGCTCTCATCCCAGCTAAAACCCAGCTCCTAGCTTAAATGTACCTGCGCAGGAAAAGAAATGCGGCTGAGCTACGAGAGCTCAGTGAACAGATATAACGGGAACAAAGCAGTAATAACGGGATAATAAAGTAAAAGAAATAATACCAGGAGTAACAAGAGTCAGGAAAAGGAATACAAGAGTTATGCAGACATACCAGGAATTTTAGAATGGTTACAATGGTAGGTGCAAATGAAACCAGAACCCACCACCAGCCCAAATCGAAAATTAAGTCAAGTCTAGTATCAAGTCATAGGGTAACATAATCAGAAATCCACCACAAAACCCAAGTCAAATCAAGTCAGGTCAAATGTCAGGTCAAGTATCAGGTCAAGTAACAGGTCATAAGGTTACAAGGTTTCAGGTAAACAGAAATCCTCTACGAGCCCAAACATATCACATCAAATCACATATATCAGGGTGTATGGAGGGGTGACCTCAGCATACCAGGAAACAGGGTGAGGGGATACCTCCAGGGGTTGGAGTCATGAGCTCCCAGGGGCGTGAAAGACGTGTATCGCACACACTCGTCAGTCACCAGGATAATAGGAAATATAACAAATTCAGGACATGTCTAGGATGCATCCATGCGCCCCCGCAGGCCACAGGGTCTCCCTCTACATAACAAATCAAGTCAGGTCGGGGACGGGACAGGACATCACTCTCCTGCCCTAGAGTCATGCCACCGGTGCATCAATGACATGGACATGAAACCCTCATGCCTAGTGGGTGGCTGTAGTCTCAAACTGTGGGTCAAGGTCAGGTATCAAGTCTCGGGTGTCAAGTCTCAGGTATAAAATTCAGGTATCATATCAGGGTTCATATCAGGGTTCATATCAGGGTTCAAAACAGGTAGATAATAAATGCAGGAGTTCATTATCAGGAGGTCCATATCAGAAAGGTCAAATACTGGAAGGTTCATAATAGTTTATTATAAGAAAATCCTTTTTACATGGTTTTAATAATATGGTCCTTAGAACAGTTTCATAATAAAAGTCCTTTAAAGAAATGTTTCAAAAACCTCTTCATATATATCTAAAAAGTAGTTGTAAAATCCTATGAACCTTCAAGTACTCAAGGTCTTAATTATTCAGGTTATCAGGGTTCAATAAGTCATGTCAAGAGTCATAGCAGGGTTCAAGTCAAATGGTTCATAACAAGTGTATCAAGGTTCAAGTTCAGGTTCATGACAAGGTTCAAGACAAAGGTTAAAGCAAAGTCCAAATCCATGGTTCACAATACAAGGGAAACATAAAATGAAACAGGAATCAGAAATGAGACGAAGGCTCTTTACAAGAAGAGCAGAATATCTGTACCTTATTCAAATAGCAAGCATAAACACAAGAGTAGCTGACAGGGATCAAGATCACTCCCTCCTTGAACCTAAAGGAGTAGAAGACAGAAATACGAAAGGGGTTCAGTTATCTTCCCATTATGAGTAACTTCCATTTTTAGTAACTTTCTATTTTTAGCAGGTTTCCATATTTAGCAAGATTCAAGTGATATAATTCAAGTCAAGTCTTTAATTAGCTTATTATGGAAGAAATATTCATTTTAACAAGTTACACAAGTTCAGGGTTAGTTATGACAAGTTTTTCATAGTTCAGGGTTATAAGTGTAAATTTACCAAAGTTAAAGGTCCACATTAAAATTATCATCATTTTACCATTCAAACACTTATACTTTCCAGAATTACACATTTAGCCTTCAATTTTCATAATTTACGATTTATACCCTTTTAATTAATTATTTACAAATTAAACCTTATACTTATATAATTTACAAATTAACCTTCACAAGATTCATATTACACATCAAGTCCTTTTATTCTTTCAAATTACAGAAAGTAACCCTCAATATTATTATGTTACAAACAGCCCTTAAACTTTCGGTAAATTACATATTTAGTCCTTGTACTTTATTACATTACAAATCGATTTAAATAATTAACCATAATTACATATTAAGCCCTTAATTTCTCAATTTTACACAATGAACACTTATTTCAACATGTTATACGAACACACCCTTAAACATTCACAATTTACACATCAAGTCCCTCTAGTTATCAAAGTTACATATTTAGTCCTTTAAATTACAATTTCAACCTTTAATTATTAACAATTACATATTAAGCCATTAAATTACCAAAATTACACATAACCCCCTGAATATAATTTATTACTCAAAACAGCACCAAGTTTCCAGAAATTACATATTTAGTCCCTCATTTTTATTTATTTTTAATTCGACACAAATATTACCATTAAATCCATATCTTGCCAAAATTACAAATAAGACCCTCATGTTATAATTTTTACACATTCTCCCAGGTCCATACAATATTACAAAAATATCCCACAAGTTTTAATAATTACAAAACACCCCCTTAACTTATTATTTATCAATCGGTTTGCATAAAATCATATCAAAATCAAACCCTAGCAATCCCAATAATTTAGCAATCATTGTATCATCATTGTATCACTTTTATTTCCAGATTTCATCCACTAAAAACCCTAGGTCGATTGGTTCTTAGGGTTTTTCATAATTCCTCTTTTTATTCCTTAAATCCGGTTTTAAATTAAATTCGACATACATGTTTTTAGGCCTCAACAATTCGAACTACCATTTTTCTCATGTTATATGAGCATCATAGAAGCCACGAAAAATAATAACCTGGCCCAGAAAATTCGCATACAAGATTTTTAGATTTAATTCGATTTTAGGGTTTATAACACATAATTTTCTATTCGGCCAAAATACAATGCATGGTTCGATTTAAGTATTTTTCCCATGTTATATATGATTAAGAAAGAGCTAGAAAAATACCAGAAAATTTATAGATCAAAGGATTCACACGTTGTGGATTATTGTTGCTCGGTTGCACTTTTTCGACCCAATTAATTCACCAAGACCAAACGATCGACTCCAGGACCTTGTGGCTATTTTTCTCACCTTCCTTGCATCATCAAGCACTCCAGAAAAATGGGGTTTTGATTTCTAAAAATCGGATGTGGTGTGTGGGATTTTTGAGGGTGGCGGGTTAATAGAAATTAGGGTTAAAATGGGAGAATTAATTTGTGGAGTGATATAAAATAGGTTGACCGAGTATTGGGGAGGGCATGGGGCTAAAGAACCGGCCTTCATCATGGCCCAATTTAATTTACCATTTTTATTTCATTTTTCCTTAATTACTTTTATGTTATAAAGGTTTTTAATTAATAATAATTGTGTATTTAAATTTTCGGTATACACAAGGGTATTTTGGTCATCTCACAACTTGTATAAATATTAATCGAAGTCGTCAAAATTATTTTGTATCATATCTTGTTCGTTTCCAGAAGTTTGGGATCGATTCGGAACTTTAATTAAGCTTTAATTAAATTTTAAAGTTTCAGGGGCATTTTGGTAATTTTTACATGTTTTAGATTTCCGGGTTTTACACATGACTGAAACACACATTAAAAACTCACGCCCTTTATCTCTTTATACAGAGAGATATTAGGGATTACAAAGACTCCTAACATTATTAGGAAACAAATCTTCCTAACTTTTATTCTTTATCTTTCAAGTCCTTGTAGTTTCATCTTACTTCATTATTTTTTTAATTGTTTTGTATTTATCAACTCAATATAAATCACAACAATCTTCCCCTAGTTGATAATTACAAAACATTCTTCTTTGATCTTCCAGGAATGAAACAATCTTCTCCATAAGCTCAACTCGTAAACTTACATAACATGAACCACCAAGGATCTTCAAGTTGCAAAACTTCAATGTACTTCTTCCTTTTTTTGTATTATCCACTAGGAGACGCTATGTAGATGCAACTTTGATTTTGACAACCACTAACCAATATCACACTTCCAATCTAGCCTTCAAATGTCTTGAATTACCCTACATAAAGAACACCAAAACGCTTACAAAAAAATGAACTCAAGACAATAGAAACTTAAACTAGCAGTAGTAATAACGATATAGCAGTTATAAAAACCATCCCCTCAAATGGTGCATGTAAATGATTAAACACCCTATAATATACTTCCCCTGAAATCCAAGTGTTAACCATTTGAATCTTCAATTCTGTAAGCTCGATGTAATGATCACTGATGAAGAAAACTAAGTATAACGAACTTGATGCTGAAGTAGAATAACTCAAACTTGTGTCTTATGTCTTGTACTATCCACGTGACTTTGAACGTATACTAAAAACCAAATATATAAGTAGACCGCAACCTCTAGACAAAATCCTCATCTTCAATGAGACGCTGAGCAGTACAATGTAACTCCTTTAAGTGATAGCAAATCCCTATTGCTAGATTTTGACAAGTCTTTGTCACAACATTAAATCACGAACAAGTTACCTTTAAACGTTGTAAGCCGTTTAAGATATGATAAGAACACGCATCCAAGAAATTCCACTTCAACTTCAAATAAGTGATAATCCATCTTTTTCGTAATCAATTATTCCAATGAATCCAAATACGAAGCCCTTTTAAAGGTTTAAGAACATTTAAAACAAAATTTAAACTTCAGTGTGTGTTGTCCGACATCTCCATACCCAGCCGAGAACCAAAACCATGTACTTTTCGATATCTCCATAAATTCAAAAACCAATCAATATCCAACTCCCATGTAACAATCCAATCGAATAGTACTAAGAATTTTAACAACGAACAGTAGTAACCAACATACCTTAGCAGTACTAACTAGTATAAACTAGCAGCATTAAAAAGCACGTGCAACACTAACGATCATTCGAGCAGCATTAAAATACCATTGGCAACATAAACTTGAGGCAGTAGTAGTAAAATCCAAGTAGCAGCATTAACATCAAGAACGAGAAACATTAATCTTTTAAACTTCATACCACTAATACCATAACCTTTACCTTTATACTACTCCAATCATGTTGATCACCGACCCACTATATTGTAGTACGAGGTGAGAAAATACATTCATCTATCACTGTCCCACATTCCTGAATAATTCAATTGATAACAATATAGTGCACCGACCCATGATCAATCATAATATATGTTCAACCAATCAAGATGAAGAACATATTGAGAACACCATGCAAAACACGACATAGAACCAATTGCTATCCTTCTTCTAAATAAATACGATTGTAGCAGCAGCATAAATAAATACGAAACACTTAAAACCCTAAAAAACAATTAAATTGCAACATCATAATCTTGAATAATCATGTATACCTCCAAACCAACAAGCAGCAGCAGCACACAATCAATATCGAACAGTTTAGGGTTTCAACTATATGCAACTCCAATCTAGTTTAGGGTTTCAAATCAGTTATTTTTGATGATAAAATCAATTAAGCATGCAGCGTAATAACATCAAATAACATGTAAACAATTAATATACCAACCTTTATGATGAATCAAACCAAGTAAGAACGAATTCAGAAAGATCGATTATCCCAAAAACCTTAATATTCGACCACTTTTCAATTTTCTGCAACAGACTTTTAGAGAATTTATATCTTTTTACTGGAAGCTCAGATTGCAGATCTCTCCGGTGAGAATATGCCTTGAATAATAAGTGAAGAATGAAGCAAGATGAAACTACAAGGATTTGAAAGATAAAAATAAAAGTTAGGAAGATTTATAATGTGTTGTATTTGCAATCTGTATTATCTAGGAACAATACTAACAAAAGCAGTTGTAACTCTGAACTGGCAGTTGTAACTTGGAGTATAGCAGTAGTAACCACTTAGTGTATTTTCTTGAACATCTTTAGCAACACTAGTAGTAGTAAAATACACAAGTAGTTGTAACCTTTATAACTAGCAGCAGCAATCAGTATTAACCATGCAAGCAACAGCAACTCTAAAACCCAACAATCCTCCCCTAAACTTAATATTTTCTCCCAAAATCATCAAGTTTCTATCATAGCATGAACAAACACTAAGAGGATGCTTCCAAACAATTAAGTCTATTTCCTGCCCTTGGATCCTAGATACTTTTCCATCTTCATGAGCAGTTGATATGCAGTTTCATCATAAGGATATTGAAGTTGGAGTCTTCTCTTTCCATATAGCATCTGATGTACAATAGCCTTCTGTTATTGTAAAGGGTAATCCTTTTCTACAAGCATGTAGATTGTTATCCCATGTACATTTAAAGCAGGAACTCCACAACTCTGATAAATTTTCCATTGTAGAATTGTGTTATGCTTTAAAGTTCTCCACTCCTCATCCTCATGACGTGGTTCAAACATCACTTTCAACTAATTCCAGATGACTCTATCATAGATTTGTTTTAACCTGTTATAGCCAAACTTTTCTTTTTACAGCTTTCATAAAGTCACCATATATTCTCTATCAAAGTGATGAACCATTTGTAGAAAGCTAACATACCTCACAGATGAACCATCAGCCGTCTTGATATCCCAGTATGTTGTCTTACCATGTAATCCTGAAGTAAAAGCAACAATTGGTTGTTTAATACAGAGAGGAACTGCATCCATGACTTCTTCTTCAATCACTAATGCAAGTTCTGTATGAGTTTGCATCTTTTCTACATCATCATCAACTTCAGCTTGCTCTGGCTCTTCTTGTTCATAAACCTGCTCTTGCTCTGCCTTTTGCTCTGTTTCTCCCTTTTGCTCAGACTTTTGCATTTTACTTCATTGCTTAACCAACTCTTCACCTTTTCTTTTAGAACTAAAGCTTTCTTCTTTCTTTTCATCAGTGCCCTCCACCACTTCAGTATTCACAAAGGTGCTTATCTCTCTTTTTGCAGATTCATAGAGTTTTTGAATCTTTTCATCATTAAATTGAGTGAGAGCTTTGAGCTTCCATCCCTTCATGTTCTTCAGATAATAACACATGAACTTTCTTCTTTGAGCCTTGGTGGGTGGTTTATTCATTTTAGCCTTTAGTCTTTCTGCAACATAAAATTTCTTCTTTTAATCAAAGAACTCTTTTAGCAACCTAGCCCTTTCATCAATTGTATACTGATCTTGCTCTTCTTGTTGAAGCTTCTGAGAAAGTTCACAATTAGCATTACATTGGGCTCTTTCAGCAACCTAGCCCTTTCATCAATTGTATACTGATCTTGCTCTTCTTGTTGAAGCTTCTGAGCAAGTTTCCAATCAGCATCACATTGGGCTCTTTCATCATCCCATTCATTCACTAGTGCTAATCTTTGAGCTTCTTTGTCAGCTGCAACTCTCCTTTGTTCTTCAATCATTTTGTTCTCCTCTTCAAACTCTTTGGCTAATTTCTCTGCAACCTCAGCATCAAGTTGCATTTGTTTAGCTCTTGAAAGTGGTTCCTACACAGGCTCTTCAATAAGTACAACTTTGCCTTTTCCTTTGTCTTGTGGAGGTAGTTGTGTATCTTTAGGTATAGAAGATGGTTCTCTTATAACAACACCTTTGGTTGATGGTTTGGATGTCTTCAGTTATGTTAGTGCATGAGCCAAAATGTTCTCATCATCCATAACTCAGCAATAGAAACTCCATCTTTATCAGCAGTATTAACTTCTGGTGTAGCAGTAGTATCTTTTGCACTAGCAGCAGTAAGTTGCTCACTAGCAGCATTATCATCTTTACCAGCAGCACTATCAAACTTAGCAACGTAACTATCAATCACCACTTTATTCCCCTGATTATCAGCAATCTCAAATTTCATTTCTTCACTCTCTGCACTAGCACCCTCATTGTCCTTAGCCTCCCCTGAAGCTTGTGTAGGATCGTGTTTTAGGTTGATTATTGTGATTCAGAAGGTCGAGGATGATGGAAGAATAAAGCTTCCATTGTTAGTGAGAGAAAGGAGAGAGAGAAGGGAAAACTAGATTTTATTAATGAAGATGAAAGTGAAAATAAAAACACAAGTCTCACCCTCCTAGTGAAAGTCTAGGAGGGCTTATATAGGCTAACTTACACACCACTTTACAATAATTACAAATTCAGTACCTGTGTATTAGGCTTACATGATAACTAATGTAATCCCGTAAATGTCGTTCTATTTACGTGTTAGGAGCATTCGCAAAAATCTTCCCCCAATGGGATGACATAAGGGATTACTTACACCATTTCCTATAAGTAAAAAAATAAGTAAAATAAAGTCTTCATAAGCTCTTCAAATGCTGAGGATGACTGCAGTTTACGCTCTTTGTCTTCATCTTGTACCTCGTCTTGAGAACTTGTCTTCACTTGTAGGAAAATAATGTAATATGCATGAACTGGATTAACTTCCCCCCAATTCATGCTGCATGTCTTTAGCGGCTTCTTCGTACACTTCTTTCTGGAAAAGTTTTCTGAATCGGCTTCCCCCCAAACTAAAAACCGTCTTCAGCAGATTCATAACTTTGATGTAGTTAACATGTCTTCTAACTTTTGAAGTTTTAAGTACGCAGCAGAATTTGTAGATAACATCGTGAACCACACCAAGCAAATCTGACTAGTCACTCAATTACAATTATACTCAATGCGGAAACTCCATTCGGGGGTAACATGCTTTTCTCACATATGTAGATGCTTCACACTAAACAAACCATGAAAGACGAAATAATACTTCTTCCTCCT
Organism: Artemisia tridentata subsp. tridentata; assembly: GCA_021014915.2. Taxonomy (NCBI): domain Eukaryota; kingdom Viridiplantae; phylum Streptophyta; class Magnoliopsida; order Asterales; family Asteraceae; genus Artemisia; species Artemisia tridentata. The sequence goes on along the minus strand of CP139504.1, from coordinate 162,606,607 downwards.
GATTGTTGCTGTCTATCGGAATAATAATCACCTGTGTATATACAAATACTCGATAATATGACTGTGTGTGAGGCATCATAATGCGGTTAAAACATCACATGTAGGTGACTTCACACAAAACAACCCGTGAAAGTTGAGACGATAACACCAAAGTAAGACATTTGAACCACTGACCATCTCATTTCTTCCCCCTGATTGCAGAACCTCGTGGAGGAAAAATGGTTTTAACAAAGAAGTCAAATAAAGACAAAGAACATCCTCTCACTTCTCCCACGATGTCTTCGCGGAATCGGAAGCATACACACTATGTTTAGGATGGAAACGGAGGCAGCGTAACCCTGTATGTCCAATTAGTCAAATACGTGTGAAGTACCATAAATAGCCCGTGAGAATCAACTGCTGATAAAATCTCTACTCTTTTATTCTCCTCTCAGCTAACTCTTTACCAACCCCATTATCATTCTGACGGCCCTTTGTAGTGACTACTGATGGAGAAAACCGAATATGACGAACTTGAGACTGAATTAAAATAACCCGAACTTGTGACTTAAACTTGAACAATTGTCTGACTAAGAACTAATACTGAGAATTTCAATAAAGGTAGAATCATATACCCATCCAACCATCCTTAACTATATATGAACTTCTCTCGAATTATCCACAGCTTTTTGTGACACTTGAGCACTAGAACGTAACTCCTTTAAAGTGATAGCTATACACTGTGAGCACAACAACGTAACTCCTTACATCAGGTATAACTAGCCAACTCAAGTCTTAATCATTCTTGCGGTTAAAAACTCGAACAAGGATCTCGAAGAATCATGCATCCAACCAACCCCGATATATTCAGATACTAATTACACGCGCCCGTGAAATTCCACTTCAACCTCAAATAAATAATATTGAATAAACTCTATAATCACATCTTGCGGTTCAATACACAAAACTAGCCTTTTGACGGTTTAAGTGAACTTTGATAGTGATTTATCCCGATCTTGTCAAAATTGTATCCCCGTCAAAATTTGTAATAACCAAAATACCAATCTTTTTGCCAGAAAATTATTCCGAAAATTAACAACGTTAAAAAAATATAATGGATATCACAAAAATCTGCCCAATGTGTTATTTTTGATATAACCATTTTGAATCCAAGAGCCCAAGCCATAAAAATTGGTTATACGGTTCAGCCCAAAGTGAATAGGATGAAAACCCGGGCACAATATAAATCAAACCCGATCCAACATAACAAATATCCCTAAATATTTGGGTATAAGTATTATACTTAACCCTAATATCCTTCATTTGTTGTGCAGCCAAAACACACGCATAGAGAAATCCGCCGCCCCACCTTATCCTATCCATTCTCCAAACGCATCTCCCATATCAAAACTGATCTAGATCTCATTTCATCTCATCTCCAACATCAAAACCGAACACAACCTATATCCTTTCTTGTTCGAATGATTTAATCCACGAAGAGCAATGTGTTACGGCTTCAAAATCAATGGATTGGTCTCGGGTAGGTTTTTAATGATGTGTTTTACATGAACGAACCAAAGGAAGAAGATAACGTTATTGTTATATACTTATCCTTTTCGTGTCAGATAAATAAAAGAAGTTACACTTCTTATAGATCGATGAGGATACTTTCTTTCGTGTTTTGGCCTTTAATCTTGAATTACTTTATGTAACCCACGAAAAGAAATGACTGAGATCATTTATATCTGATTCTTTTATGTACGAGTCGTAGTGAGGAAATGGAGATGGGGTTTGATTAAGTTGTTGTAGTAACTTGTTGGTAGAAGAGGTGGAATATTATTTGCTTGTCGATGGGATTTAGGTTAGTCTTGGAGTCGGATTGAAGTGGCTTGGCAGTGGTAAAGTTCAACTACATATCCTTCAGTCTCTACTGATATAACTAACAGTACAAACTGTTAAGTTAGTACTGCTAGTATTGATGAAGATACAGCTGCATGAAGACTTCTTCTAGAAGACGTGTACAAGATAATTATAGAAAAGATTGTATGTATATCTTATTTAGTTAGAATTATACGGATAGATACTTATCTTGTAAAGGACTCCTTGTGCTATAAAAGGAGGTCCTAGGTTAGATGTTGATATATCTTTTTATTAAGATTCAAGGTTTTGTAACCCTAGTGATATCTGAAATCACTCGTATTATATCTAATAATATTGAATCGTTTGGAGTTATATTCATTGTTCATTGTTCATACAAAGAGTGCATTACTGTTACATCAAACCAACCTTCTAAGTATCATCAAGTACATTCCGCATACTTGTTGATAAAAACTCAAAGTATACTCAACACATTCTAAGTGTGTTAGATCCTCTCAAGTGGTATCAGAGCCAGGTTCAGATACTTTGATTGAGAAAAAAACTCTTTATTCCTTAAAGACGATGGACATTGAAACAACACAGACCAACATGGCTGAAAAGTTGTCTATGCTGAAGCAGAATGATTTCGAGATGTGGAGGCTTTGAATAGAACAGTACTTCCAAGTGCAGGACAATGCACTCTGGGAGATCATTGAAGATGGGAACTCCTTTAAACCATCAACAACTGTAACAATAGTTGATGGTGAGGAAAAGACTACTGTGAATACCTCTCCAGTTACTGCAGAAGAGAAGCTGCAAAAGAATAATGATGTCAAAGCTAGGAGTTTGTTGATGATGACCATCCCCAATGATCAGCTCCTAAACTTCAGCAAATACAAGGATGCAAAATCCTTGTTTGAAGCAATCACTACTCAGTGTGGTGGTAATGAAGCCACCAAGAAGACCCAAAAGACCTTACTGAAGCAGAACTTTGAAAACATTAGTGCTTCCAGTAATGAGTCTTTAGATCACATGTTTAATAGATTGCAGAAGATTGCCAGCCAACTAGCTGTGCTTGGAGTTGAAGTCCCTCAAGAAGACCTGAACTCCAAGTTCTTAAGGAGTTTACCTGTTGAATGGTATACTCATGTGGTGGTCTAGAAGAACAAACCAGAAATCGACACCATGAGCCTCAATAATCTATACAACAACTTTAAGATTGTTGAACAGGAAGTGAAAAAATCTGGAGGTTCTAGTTCAAGCTCAAGCTCTGGGAATATGGCTTTTGTGTCATCTCCCAGCAACACCAGTCCAGAAGAAGTGAAAGTGGCTGCAGGAGTTAGTACTGCTAACCCTAGTGTTAGTACTACTAGCTCATCAACTAGTACTGCTGGTATTAGTGATATTACCTTTTATGCAATCCTGACCAGCCAATCCGATGGGTCTATGCTGTCACATGAAGATCTAGATGAGATTGATGATGATGACTTGGAAAAGATAGATCAAAAGTGGCAGGTTGCACTTCTTAGCATGAGGGCTAAGAAATTCTTTCAAAGAACTAGGAAAAATATCAACATCAGTGGTAATGATACTGCTGGTTTTGATAAGTCTAAGGTGGAGTGCTTTAACTGTCACAAGTTGGGGCATTTTGCCACAAAGTGTAGAAGACCCAAGTAACAGGATAGCAAGAGTAAGGGGTATGGAAGCAAGCCAAAGGCAGTGAAAGAGGCAGAGATATCTTCAAAGGCTATGGTTGCCATTGATGGTCTGGGTTATGATTGGAGCTTCATGGATGAAGATGATGAAGCACCAGCTGAGATGGCACTTACGGCTTTTTCTGACTCAGAGGTACACTCAGCCAAAAATTGTTCTAAAACTTGTTCTACTCTTAAAGAATATGAAACTTTAAAGAAACATTATGATGAGCAGAGAATTGAGCTAAACCAAACAAACTATAATTTATCTAATCATAAAAGAGGTTTAGCAGTCTTAGAGGAACAAATTTTGCATTATAAGAAAAATGAGTCTGTCTTTACAGAAGATATAGCTGTTCTTAAGAGGGATTTGACTCTTAAAAATGCTGAGATTAGTATGCTAAGAGCTGAGTTAGATAAAATTAAGAAGGCAAAAGATAATATTCAATTAAGTGTAGACACTTTAGAGTTTGCATCTAAATGAGTAAATAAAATCATTGATTGTCAATTGATTAATAAGGCTAAGTCTGGGTTAGGCTACAACACATGTCCACCTCCTCCTAGAGGACTGCCTGCACCTCCAGGAATTGACTTAGAACACACAGGTTTAGCTGTTAGTACTGGTAGGCCTAAGAACACTGCTAGGGATGAGACGGCAAATGTTATTAAGGCCTCAGCATGTTGGGTATGGAGACCAATCAAACCCAATGGTGCATCAATTGTATTAAAGAGATTTGACTATATTGATGCACGAGGCAAACCCAAGTCAGTGATGGCTTGGGTACCCCAAGGAAACTAATTTCCTTCTTTTATATGTAGGGACATCCGCAAGATGATGAAGAAGATCAACGTTATGCAGATAGTGGATGCTCTAGGCACATGACAGGGAACATGTCCTATCTTTCTAACTTTACACCAATGGATGGAGGATATGTTACCTTTGGGGGTGAAATAGGTGGAAGGATTCCTGGTAAAGGTAATTGAAAACCGGTAAACTTGACTTTAAAGATGTGTATTTTGTGGAAGAGCTCAAGTATAATCTCTTTAGTGTCTCACAGATTTGTGACAAAAAGAACAAAGTTCTTTTTACTGACACTGAATGTCTTGTGCTTTCTCCTGACTTTAAGTTACCTGATGAAAGTCAAGTATTACTTAAAGTTCCAAGAAAGGGCAACATGTACCGTGTTGATATAAAGAAAATTGTTCCTAAAGAGGCTCTCACATGTCTTGTTGCAAAAGGCACATTAGATGAGTCAATGCTCTGGCATAGAAGACTTGGTCATGTCAACTTTAAAACAATAAATACAATTGTTAAAGATGGTTTGGTAGGAGGCTGATGAACTCAAATAAGTACATTTTATTACTATCATTTATCCTATTAATTTGACTTGTTTTACTATATTATGTATGAGGATTGATACTTAATTGTTTACTTTTGTAATTCTCAGGTAAAAACAAGCATTTGGTGAAACTTAGCTATTTTGGACTAATAATGGAGCAAAACGTGCATAAAGTGAAAGTCTACTGACATGGACAAGATCAAGTCAATTCTGCTCCAGATGCGCCGCATCTCACTCTCAACATGCGCCGCATCTCTATCAAGATATCACCAGATACGATCCAAGATACAAGAGGACATGCGCCGCATCTAATAAAGGGTTACGCCGCATCTTCTGGCGGTGTACGAATATTCCTGAATATTATAATCTTGGACCCCACGCGAAGTTAAGTACATGCGCCGCATCTACTTAAGTAGATGCGCCGCATCTTCCCTCAGACAGAAACTATAAATACCCCGTGGACCAGACGAATTTAGGAGTTCGAGTTCGAAACCCTAAAACCGAAGTTCGGACAGCAGAGCAAAAGGACGAATTCAGTCAAGGAGGCAGCACAAGACACACCCAAATCAAAGATACAAGAGCTGTAAGAAGGTGTTGCATGTATTTAATTCATTAAGTAGTTTTGTTTTATTGTGTTAGCAAACTTTAATTCATCAGGATTGGTGGCTGGTGTAATGTGACAACGAAAGATTGCACTCCCTTTAATACTTGCTTTCCCATCAATTAAAGTTTATATGTTGATGTCTTTGGTTACTACTTATTAGTGCATTGATAACCTCTGTGTTTATTAGTGGCTTGCGGGCATTTGACTGCGGGACAAGATGTGGCTCCCACGGTTGTTTCTAAATTGATCACTTAGGAATAACTTTTAGACATAAGTAATCATTAAGGGTTTACTCGCCGATGAGAATAGGACCAACGAGAAAGGGTTAATTACATACACTTCATATAAAGCTATCAATAAAACAAGTGACAATCTACTTAATCATAAGGACAGCCCTCTTATTGTCTCGAGTATCTATCTGTGTACGTGTGTGCTACTTGCTGATTCGTGCCTATTTGTTTATTTTATTATTTAATTGCAAACAAAACTGTGCCAGTCTCTCAGGCTGAAACCCCCTTGCGTTAGGATATTAAAATATTGATTAGGTTAACTAGATAATACGTTCCACTCTTAGTGATCGACACTCTACTTACCATTATCTTCATACTGACCGGGTACACTGCTCGTTAAGTGTGTGTGTTATTGATAAGTCGGCTAAATATAAATTTAAAACTTGAGTAGGCATTAAAACTGCTAAACCGCAACGACACATCACGCGCATCAAGTTTTTGGCGCCGTTGCCGGGGAGTGAATTGTTATTATCTGTTAATTTGATTAGTATTTTAATTAGGTTTTTTTCTTTTTTATTAGATTAATTGCATCATTGTACTATTTTGCATATTTGTTGTATTGTGTGTTATTTGTTTTGTGTTATTTGTTTGCTTTATTTGTTTTTATTTTTGTTTGTGTGTTTAATTTTTTGTTTTTTATTTTTCGTATTTTTCTGTTCTGCTATCGTTGTACTGTGCTAAATCAAACGATACGGCGCATCTGATCTCTCAGATACGGCGTATTGCGTTTAATTTTTTTAATACAACGAGTTTAATTAATTCGATACGACGCATCTTTTCCCCAAGATACGGCGTATCTGTTTTTAACAAGAAAATTTTTCTAAGCGATAAAGTAATACGACGCATCTTCTTTTGAAGATACGGCGTATCTGATTTTGATAAAAAAAAAATAAATAAATAAAAATTTTCTGAACGATAACGCCATACGACGCATCTTCTTTTGAAGATACGGCGTATCTATTATTTTAATTAAAAACAGTTTGCGAATTATTAAACAGATACGGCGTATCGATCTCTATCGATACGGCGCATCTTACTGAATCAAAAATCTTTTATTTTTAAACGTAACGAAAATACGGCGCATTAACTTTTGTTAATACGACGAATATAATTTGATAAATATAGTTGATTTTTGATATTTACCTTGATCGGTCCGCTACTCTCGTGTGCAAGTTGTTTATTTTCAGGATAAATGATGACTCGAGCATCACCAAGAAAGATTACATTCTGAACCAAACCAAGAGAGGTTAGCTGGAGTTACCGAACATAAGACGACAAGAGTGGAGGAAAACTCATTACTGGTAACATTGAACTTCTTAAATTCTTGGAATAGAATCCCAGGTAAACTCTACGATAATTCAACTGCCCAAAGGAAAGTTCTCTACATTATCATCTCAGTTTTATTATCCATGTTATACATCTGATTCAAATCGTAATCTTAATTTTGCACGCTTAAAAACGATATTTGTTCCTAACCTCGGAATAAATCCTTATCCACTAAACAATAAGATTACAATTATTAATGAAACATTTATGCCTATTACTCTTATTTTGAATTCATCTATATGGTGTGCCGTTTTTACCCAAATTTGATGTATAAGGAACTGTGTTGCGGAGGCCAAGGTACGTTCTTTATTTAAATTTCGTTAACTAACATAGAGATACGGCGGATCTAAATATCCAAAGCGCCGTATCCCTGACCAACTAGAACTTATTGACTAGTCAACGAAATTAAATAGATACGGCGCATCCCAATTTTCTAATACGGCGCATCGTGTCGCCCTATAAATACGACGGGAATGCGCCGCATAAACACACACAGTTAAGAACACGCACTAAAAATTATACTAGAATTCCGATCGTTCTTCTTTAATCCGCCTTTAATCCGAGCATTAATCCTTCTCCTAATCACAAATACTAAGGTAATTGTTACATTTCGATTTAATTTTGATTAATACGAAAATTAGGGTTTATAGGATTGAATCGATTCGCGCTTAAACGATATAGGGATATGATTAGAACTTGGCATTGATTATTTCCCCTAAGTTAATTTTAGAATAAGACATCGAATTTGACACTAATTGAATCGAACGAAAATTTAGGTTTTGGGTTTGATTTTGAATATCTAGCGGGAATGCGATATTTGAACTGATATAAAGAGTATATAATACTGTGATATTTAGTGGTAGTTTACGTCACGGATACGGATTCTCGATAAACGTGCCTGCCCCTTTATTTTATACTGATATGCTTTTAGATGCGGCGCATCTGGGTTGATTAATGCGGCGTAACGACCTATTTCAAAATTGATAAAATTTTAGATACGCCGTATTGATTAATCTAGATACGACGCATCTCAATACGCCGTATCTGTTGTCTTGCACCGCATCTCTTATACTTTATACAGATACGACGCATTGATTAAATCAAATGCGCCGTATCTACCTATTTTGCAGTCTGTTAACTTACTGTGAATTTCTATTTCAGATGACATTACCAGAGGTCACACTGAGGCATCAGTGGCTACAGTTCGAGAACATGGGACTTACTCCTGCCACTCTAGAGGATTACTTGCATAGGCTTGACTCGATCTACTTCAAGAAAATATTCAGAGTCCAGGTTTTGAATTTTGACGATGTGGGGTTGATCGGTGGTGGACATGCAGCTGCTAGCTTACAGCATCGAATGGAGATGGTAGTTGTTGGAGATAATGAGGAGGCAGTGTTTAGGTCTAGTGCTTGGGAGAGACTATTTAGGATTGACGAGCCTCTGATTAGGGAGCTCATGCTGGAGTTCTTTAGCACGATTCATTACAGGGAGACGGATATGGAGATTGATACAGCTGACACTCTGGTGTTCAGGTTAGGAGGTGTGCATAGGCAGATGTCGATGAGGCAGTTTATTTTGGCCATGGGACTACACACTGAGGAGGAGCTTGGATCTGCTGGGTTTGCCAGGTATTGGGCTGAGAGTTTACGGGTTGTCCCTGACAGAGGGGCATTCAGTGATTACTGGGTTAGGATTTCTTCGATGGGCGACATTGTTACTTCCACCCCATCCTACACATTGATCAGGGAGCCGATGAGGCGGCTATGTCACCGTTTGATTGCACTCACCATTGCTGGGAGGGGTCAGTCACCTGAGAAGGTGACCACTCTGGACCTCTTCCTTTTGAGGAGTATGGATGAGGGGATGTCGGTGAACATCCCCCACTTTTTAGCGCACTACCTCCACCGATCTGCTGCGGGGAGAGATCGGAGGAGCCAGATGACTGGCGGGCATTTTGTTTCGAGGCTGGCCCGCCATTTTGGAGTTATTGGAGCAGAGATCCCAGCTGGGCTGGAGGTTATTGTGGCCCGTCTCCCAGTTATCGATAGAGATTATTTGGTTAGACTCGGGATCTGCCAGGTTGCTGCGGGAGGTCACTTTTGGGCAGCATTAGGGCCCGCCAGAGCTGCAGGGCCAGAGGCGGAGCAGGGAGGACCTCAGGATCCTCCGGCTGCTGCTCCTGCCGACGAGGAGGTGCCACAGGCACCAGTACCCCCACGCACCGTGAGTCAGAGACTCGACGCAGTCGAGGGAGAGGTGATGGTACTGAGGAGAGACTTAGAGTGGGTGGTCATGAGTGTGAGCAGACTACTAGAGCAGCAGGGTATTACACACGCTCGTCCAGATGGTACTGAGGTTGCGGGAGTGACACGTACATACGAGCGTAGAGTCCGCCAGAGGACTGATGGAGCCAGCACTTCCGGGACCCATCCAGACGACCACACTCATCCATGACCTTACTCTCTTGATTTCATAGACATTGTTCCACACATTATTATTACTTTTTGGATTGTACTTATCGTTATTCTTATGTTTATGTTTAATGTTTCAGTTTATATTTCTTATTATGTTTGATGAAGACTGGCATTAAGTTCAGCATGAGAGTACGAGAGGACGTATGAAATCAGACCGTGGAACAAGTCATTTTACAACAGACTGTTAACAGTCTGTTTGGTTACTACATGCGCCGTATCTGCCTAATCAGATGCGACGCATCCTATCCTTTATTTTGTTTTATTTTCAGTCCAGGCCGCACGAGGATACGGCGCATCTCAGTCCTGAGATGCGACGCATCCTCTGCAATGGTCATATCTTATTTTATTTTTCTGCATTTTTATTTTCGACTTTAAAACTATTTATCAGTTTATTTTAATGCGGCGCATCCCTGGTTAAGGATGCGGCGCATCTTTATTCTGATCCGTATTAATTCCAGGCTCGATACGGCGTATCTTCTTCAATAAGATACGGCGCATCGACTGACCTGATGATTTTCAGTTTTAATTTTTTTTAAGTTTTATTTTTCCTAACTACTAATGTGTTATGCAAGTTGAACCTTTCTTATCTTAGGTGTGTTTTAAAGTGTTGGTGGTATTATAGTTTCCTGGATTTCCTGTGGATAAATCAAGTATGAAGCTTTAACGTTCTAACCCACAAGAAGTTGATTTTTGCTCATATACAAATGGAGGATCATACCGAGCAAATCTCAGGGGAGTTTTTCCGTTCTAATTCTTTTATTTCCAGTTTTTAACCTTTTATACAAACAACGAGGACGTTGTTTAAATTAAGTGGGGGGATAGGAGAATTAGAACACTTAACACTTACTTGTCCTAAACTTTTTCAAAAATTATGCTTAAAATGTGCTTAATATATCAAACTTAAAATTATTTTTAGCATGTTTTTGTTTAAGATCTAAGTTACATAACTGCACACATGACATTATTTTCAAAAATTGTGATTTTTCAAAATTCACAAATCTATGAGTGTGCCGGTGACTTGTAAACTTTAGAACTTGGCTTGTATACTATTCGAGACCACCATAATGAGTATTATTTATATAATTGGAATGACTTGTCTAACTTGGTAAAATTCTAGGATTACACCAAATAGCCTTTATATGTTATGTGTTATTGACTAACTACACTGGTTAGTTAACCCCCGTATAAAACCTTTTGTTACTCTCATTTTTAGAGTAAGATACCCCTAGAAAAACACTCAGAGCCATTCCTTTCGTTTCTTACACCTATGTTTAAAATGTTTCGTTACACCTTAAACCTTAGCCTACCCTGTAGATTAGAATCCGTGGTTGGTTAATTGCTATAGGCAGAGTGTGTTTCCTTACATTACCTGTGTTCGCGTGCGTAATTCATTATCTATGGTTAGGTCGGGAAATTGCACAATGCAAATTGGAGTGAAAGTAAATATTGTATATTTTTGAGTTTATTTTTCGTGTGTTTACTACTTTCACTATTACCGTTATTTCTGAAAGTATGAAAAGTATGAAAAAAAATTATCCGGAAAGAAAGTTGTAGTGATGTGGTGAAATTTTACACATCTATGTTTATGTTTCAAGTTAAAAAAAAAAAAAAAAAAAAAAAAAAAAAAAAAAAAAAAAAAAAAAAAAAAAAAAAACCGAAAAAATGATAAAAGGAAAAGAAAGAAAAAAGAGTTGGATGTTTATTTTAAGCCAACGATGTAGAGTTATGTAAGTGGTCGATATCACCACTATTTGTTGTATTATATCTATGGATTGAATGGGAATTGGCAGTTATGGGAACGCCAATTAAGGTTTATTCTTTGATTAAGATTTTGTTGAGTATAATTCGTGTCTACCTAAAGCGTGTGTTTCAAGTGTTAAAGCGTGAGTTATTCGATGATATGAGTCTTATTCATGGGATGGTTGGGATAGTGATTAACCACACTTAGGATTTTAATTTATTTGTTTTGTTTTGTTTATTTTTATTTTTACACCAATTTATATCCCAAATGTTATCCATACCCTGTATTGTTCTTTATCCAACCAAACCTTTGATTTATTGAGATTAGGGATTTGAGCAATCTTAAGTATCGTAGTCGTGGATTCGGCTATGTATTTATGATTTTGTCGCCCTTTTTGATATATTATTATTGGTGAAGTTTGGACCTATCTTTAGCCTATTCGAGTTAAGGATTTGAGCAATTGCAAGTATCGTGTTCGTGGATTCGATCATGTATTTGTGATTTTGTCGCCTTTTCTGGAATTTGAGATCGATAGTGTAAATAAGAATAATTAACCCTTTAGCCTAAAAACCCTTTTTACCTCTTTAGACTTGTTATTCCTTAGCTTTAGTGGTGGAGATGTGTATACTTGCCAAGCTTATGATAGAATATTCGTCGCGACTGGACAGTTAAACGATTAGATTTGATTTTATCGACTTATTTTATTTTACTTCTAATTCGTTAAGTGTTTAGTTGTGTGATTATGAAATAAATGAATACATGCTTAAATATAAAAATAAATCCTAACATCTTTTAGGATACATTTTCATAAATGAAATTCTAAGGTTTACTTGGGGACAAGTAAAGTTCAAGTGGGGGGATATTTGATGAACTCAAATAAGTACATTTTATTACTATCATTTATCCTATTAATTTGACTTGTTTTACTATATTATGTATGAGGATTGATACTTAATTGTTTACTTTTGTAATTCTCAGGTAAAAACAAGCATTTGGTGAAACTTAGCTATTTTGGACTAATAATGGAGCAAAACGTGCATAAAGTGAAAGTCTACTGACATGGACAAGATCAAGTCAATTCTGCTCCAGATGCGCCGCATCTCACTCTCAACATGCGCCGCATCTCTATCAAGATATCACCAGATACGATCCAAGATACAAGAGGACATGCGCCGCATCTAATAAAGGGTTACGCCGCATCTTCTGGCGGTGTACGAATATTCCTGAATATTATAATCTTGGACCCCACGCGAAGTTAAGTACATGCGCCGCATCTACTTAAGTAGATGCGCCGCATCTTCCCTCAGACAGAAACTATAAATACCCCGTGGACCAGACGAATTTAGGAGTTCGAGTTCGAAACCCTAAAACCGAAGTTCGGACAGCAGAGCAAAAGGACGAATTCAGTCAAGGAGGCAGCACAAGACACACCCAAATCAAAGATACAAGAGCTGTAAGAAGGTGCTGCATGTATTTAATTCATTAAGTAGTTTTGTTTTATTGTGTTAGCAAACTTTAATTCATCAGGATTGGTGGCTTGTGTAATGTGACAACGAAAGATTGCACTCCCTTTAATACTTGCTTTCCCATCAATTAAAGTTTATATGTTGATGTCTTTGGTTACTACTTATTAGTGCATTGATAACCTCTGTGTTTATTAGTGGCTTGCGGGCATTTGACTGCGGGACAAGATGTGGCTCCCACGGTTGTTTCTAAATTGATCACTTAGGAATAACTTTTAGACATAAGTAATCATTAAGGGTTTACTCGCCGATGAGAATAGGACCAACGAGAAAGGGTTAATTACATACACTTCATATAAAGCTATCAATAAAACAAGTGACAATCTACTTAATCATAAGGACAGCCCTCTTATTGTCTCGAGTATCTATCTGTGTACGTGTGTGCTACTTGCTGATTCGTGCCTATTTGTTTATTTTATTATTTAATTGCAAACAAAACTGTGCCAGTCTCTCAGGCTGAAACCCCCTTGCGTTAGGATATTAAAATATTGATTAGGTTAACTAGATAATACGTTCCACTCTTAGTGATCGACACTCTACTTACCATTATCTTCATACTGACCGGGTACACTGCTCGTTAAGTGTGTGTGTTATTGATAAGTCGGCTAAATATAAATTTAAAACTTGAGTAGGCATTAAAACTGCTAAACCGCAACGACACATCACGCGCATCAGAGGCTTGCCTCAAAAACGTTTTGAAAATGACCAAACTTGTGTTGCCAGTCTCAAAGGCAAACAACACAAAGCTTCTTGTAAGCCCAAGACCCAGAACTCTATTACTCAACCTTTGTTTATGTTGCATATGGACTTGTTTGGTCCTACATCTATGAGTAGTATTCAACATAAGAAATACTGTCTTATAGTAACTCATGACTTTAGTAGATTCACATGGGTTTTCTTTCTAGGATCTAAGGATGAGATACCTAGCATTCTTAAGACCTTTATAACTGAAATAGAAAACCTAGTAGATAAGAAAGTGAAAATCATCAGGTGTGACAATGGGACAGAGTTTAAGAATAGAGTTATGGGTGATTTCTCTATGGAAAAAGGTATTAAGAGAGAGTTTAGTGTAGCTAGAAATCCTCAGCAGAATGGGGTTGCTGAAAGGAGGAATAGGACACTAATAGAAGCTGCTAGAGCCATGTTAGCTGATTCTAAGCTGCCCATCACTTTTTGGGTTGAAGCAGTTAATACTGCTTGTTATGTGCAGAACAGGGTTTTAGTAGTTAAACCTCACAACAAGACACCATATGAACTGTTTAGAGGTAGAACACCGGCTTTAGGTTTTCTAAGACCATTTGGGTGTCATGTCACTATTCTCAATACCTTAGACCATTTGAGAAAATTTGATGGTAAATCAGATGAGGGTTTCTTGGTTAGGTACTCAATGAATAGCAAAGCCTTTAGGGTATGCAACACAAGAACCAGGAAAGTAGAGGAAAACCTGCATGTTTGGTTTTTAGAGAATAAGTCTAATGTTGCAGGTGAAGGTCCAAAATGGCTATTTGATCTTGATACTCTAATCTGTTGGGATTTATATAGTATGTTAACCATTAACACTACGAGTACACAGCGGATAATGGATCTAGTTTAGCAATTATGATTAACACATATAATAAACAAATTAAGGTAAAAAAGGGAAACAAGGAAAACTAACCCTCGAAGCAATAGTAAATGAAACTAGTTATTAAAACAATCACCTCTAACGAATGCACACACTACACGTCAAACGAAACATGTTAGGATGCTAGTGCTTGCTTCATGATATATCACCACGAAAAAACAAGTGTTTGATATTATTTATACAATCGAACTAATATATAATATCAGTTGATTGAATATGAAAAGAGGGAGTAAAGCAACTATTGGATTCTAGTGGTTTTGCTATGTTTTTGTAGCGTATGAGTGAACAACAGGAAAAGACAAAACAAGTTATTCAATTGTGAATTATGTCGTATGAGATTGTTATGATCGTATGTCAACAATGAGGTCAAGGGGTGTTTATATAGCACGCCAACTTGTCCAACAAGTAATTTTATTCACCTCCTTTAGTTAGCCAAAAACGACACATAGCCCCCTCCTAGATCCTTCCATGACTAGCCACTTTTGATGGAGTTATGGGAGTTTCATTTTCCGACATCCAAGTCCCTCTCTTTTATATTTAACGTATATTCGTTAGTTATTGCGTCTAACGGTAAACTAACAATCGTTAAATAATTATTTCGTGAAATATATTATACATTTTATAAATATAGAACATATATATATTAAATATATAATAAATGTGTTCTTCGTGTATACGTGTGCGCCCCGATAGGCTCACACACCTTTAGTCGTATTATGCTAATCCAACTCTCACATTCCAACAGCTCCCATTTGGGAGTTGGAGTAGCAGATAGCACAAATACCAACGACGGAAATGTCTAGCAACGCTCTCACTCGCTATTTAAACTAAATGTGTCTAAGATATAGTTTCGTAAATCATTCTCAGTAGCATGGTTATTTATGTCTTGCTTTCATCATCCTTTGTTATAGATACCATTAAACCACGGATATGGATCATAACACATTCCATATAGTTTAACCATTCAGTTTCCCGTTATAGAATTTTAATTAGATATACCAAATGTAATCAAGAATCATCTTGCATTACCCTTTGGGTTCGGCCGAACAATTATCTGATTAATTCTGGAGAGGGCCCATGGTATCTTTCTGCACATATCAAGTGGAGTAACAAATCCTTTGTTGACTACAAGTGTTGTGGATGTTACTTCACATCACTCCGAAACATAGCTTTTATAACTACCTTATTCAAGACAGCGTTTGGCATATAATTACAAAAGTGATATCCACACATAACAGAACTTGCTTGTTTCTCAATTCGGGGTATCCAATATGCATCCCTTGTGAATACATACGAGTTTGGCTAGAACAATCCACATTCTCATAGAATATAACCAACACTCACATTTGCCTTGCATAACAATATTCCCATATTGTTAACCGACAATGGACATATTTAGAATGATAAATCATTTCATGGATTAAACATGCAAATATGGAATAACAGGTTATATGAACAAAATAAAAAATACCTCGTATCTTTATTTATCAAAAAATAAAACTGTCTTACAATTCCAAATTATTCAAATACAAATTAACACACAGATTTACATGAGACTTCTAGCTGGTATCAAACCAATATTCCTAGTCAATTTAGAATGCTTAGGATATGCTAAAGCCTTCGTAAAAGGATCAGCTAGATTGTCATCTGTGTGAACTTTTAATATCTTCACGTCACCTATTTTAATGGTTTCTCAAAGATAATGAACTTTTGCGTGGTAATGTCTAGCACCCATGGTGATTCCACTTTCATTAGCTATAGTAATGACTCCATTATTATCACAATACATATTTATGGGTTCTTCAATTGTGGGAACAATGCCAAGCCCATAAATGAATTTTTGAATCCATACAGCCTCTTTAGATGCATTATAAGCAGCTATATACTCAGCTTCTGTAGATGAAGTTGCAGAAATACTCTGCTTTGTGCTTTTCCAGTCAACAGCACCTCCATTTAATACGAATACATATCCAGTCTGAGATTTCAGGTCATCAGCATCTGTTAGATATCCAACATCAGTGTAGCAAGAAACCCTGAGCTCTCGTTTCATGTCACCTCCGTAAACAAGAAACATATCCTTAGTATTGCATAAATACTTAAGAATATTCTTAACAGCAGTCCAGTGAAGTTCACCTAGATTCTGTTGAAAACGGCTTGTCATGTTCTGAGCGAACGCAACATCAGGACGAGTACATCTCACAGCATACATAATTGATCCTATAGCCGAGGCGTAGGGAACTCTTTGCATGCGCTCTTTTTCAGCAGGTGTCTTAGCACCTTGTGATTTAATAAATTTAGGCTCATCTTGCATTGGGATAGTTCCTCGTTTGGAATTCTCCATGAAATATCTTTTCAATATTTTCTCAATGTAAGCACTTTGACACAAACCAATTAACCGTCTTGATCTATCTCTATAGATCTTGATTCCAAGAATATAGGCAGCTTCTCCTAGATCTTTCATGGCAAAACATTTTCCAAGATAGGATTTTACATCTTGTAACATTGGAATGTTGTTTCCCATGAGTAATATGTCATCAACATATAGAATTAGGAAAGTAGCATAACTCCCACTAGCTTTCTGATATACACATGGCTCATCTTGATTCTGAGTGAAACCGAATTTATTCAGAAAGATGTTCATTTGGGAAGGCGGTTGTAACACCCCAACTCGACAAGGGACAAAATGCCACATTGTGGTGTCAATCAGAACATACAAACGCAAGTGGAAGACTTATAAACATAATAGTTACAAAGGTATTCTAAGGTAATAATGAAATACTAACATCTAAACATAATGAGTCCTAAAGCCAAATACAATTCCAAGAAAATCTAACTAAAAATGAATCCAAATCTAATCCAGAAGCAAATGGGAGTCTATCGTCAAGGTAGTCCACTAGGAGCTCCTATGCACTCTTCACTCAAATCCAGCTTCCAACGTAAAACATGCCGCAGGAAAAGAAATGCGGCTGAGCTTAAAAAGCCCAGTGAATAGATATAACCAAACGAATAATCAAACGTATATATAAGTGTATGGAAAGAAACCATAAACTCCTGTTGAACAAATAGCAGATGTCAAAAGAATAAGGGGTAAAGGATCAGCTAAACAAACTGTAATATATCATAAGAAGCAAATCATAGTGAAAAATAAGGAGGTCATAATGAAGTCAAAGGAAATCAAATAGAGAATCATAATCATATAACAGAACAGAACAGAAATGCCCACGAGCTCAGAAAGCATGCCACATGCTTAGTCACATAATAATATCTTATCATATCCATATATCCGTCAAATCATAAGTTGTACAAGGAGTAGCTAGCTCCAATGTACCAGAAGTGAAATGGGGTGCATGGCACGGACAAACCAATCACAAAATCACATTATAATCACACCAAACATATACCTAGGATGCATGCATACGCTCCTTGAAACAGAATACATATACAAGTACGAGACTATGCATATATATAACAGAATGGCCATATGCGCAAATAATCATATAATCAGAACAGAAGGGAATGCCATGGATCAATCACACCTCCACAGAAAGTGTCATGCCAGTGGTGCCTCAATGACATGGCCATGGTACATCCATGGCTAGTTAGCTCGAGCAACAGAACAGATAAACAAAGCAAGGCTATCCATAATCATAACGGAGCTACTATAGCATAATCAATCAGAGCATATCAACAGAACAGAATCTCATATCAATGAGATAATATACAGATCATCATAACAGAATGGATAGCAAATAGAATCATATCAAATGATAATATCAAATGGATCATATCAACAAATCATATCAAACGGAATCATATCAAGCAAATGAATCAAGTCAAGGATCGGAAAGTCATGAGATCAGAACCCTTACTGCGAAAGGGTAGAATATTTGTACCTCAAACCGCAAATGAAACTATATCAGAAAACACATGGATCGGAAGTTACTCCTTCTTCAGTGAATCTACACGAATTAATGATCGTCTTATTATTTAAGAACCATTTCATAAGTTATTACTGATTCAGTACTTATTGTTATTCAGGTTGATGTATGCAGGGTTTACTGCTATTTATAGTAACTTTCCAAATTTAGTGACTTTCCATATTTAGTAACTTTCCCGAATTAGGTGAGTTTCTCGAATTAAGTAACTTTCCCGAATTAGTAACTTTCCATATTTAGTAACTTTCCCGAATTAAGTGAGTTTCCCGAATTAGTAACTTTCCATATTTAGAAAGTTTTCATAATTGGTAAGTTAGGGTTACATTCATAATTAATCAAACTTAGGGTTTATAGGTACTTCTAAATCATATATCACTTAATTAGGATATATTAGTGAATCTGGATCACATTCTAATGATTTTTAAGGCCTGCCAATTAAGCTCTAAAATTCTAAAATAATTCTCAGTGATTCCCATATCAGTTAATTACCTTCACAAATTTTTATAAATTTTATTACCAATCACAAGTATTGTTTTTAAATCAACTTTTCAGACCTGTTTAGAAAGTTAACTGCACGTACATGCAGAAAGTTTACCTTTAATTAACCCATTGAGACACTTCAGAAAAATTCACAAAAATTCCAAGAAGTCACACATAACTTATATATCACCCCTGTAAAAGGAGAGCTCTCAGTTCCTTGTGGTTTGAAAATTAAAAATCAAAAACATCTGCTAATGTTCAGACTCTGATTTCTCAGCTTTGACACTTAATCTCCCAAAATCAAAAGACTACTCTCCCGACCTCCAATGACCCATAAATTTGATGTACAGTAAGTACACATCATGAACTTAGTTTTAGACTCAAGGATTATGCAAAAACATTTTGGTGTCATTAACTTAGACCCCGTTCAGTTTGACTCAAATCTGGGCAGCATGCAACTATATGCTTAACGAGACCAAACCAACTCCAAAACGACCAAGTGTTTAACCAAATCATTACCACACCTATTAACCACTTTTATTCAGCTTGTAACATGTTATACACCTCATTTAACACCCAATAACTCACACACACAACCATACAATCGAAATCAATAATAACGAGACTAAACATTTATTAACGAGGCCAAAACAATCCCTAACGCCTATCCCTTTTTTATCTGACTCACACATCCATTTCATAGGTTTAGTTCACATAAAATATACATATTTTACAGCCCTTGAAGACCAACCCACACGTTACACACTCACACATAAATTAATGAGCCAATATCACATAAAATCACAACAAATCCTAACCCCTTTTAAACCCAAATCGACCCTTATTAATTCCTAGGGTTTCTATTTCAAGTCTCATTTAATGAGAAATTTAAGTCAATTATTAGGGCTCATTTCATGTAGAGATTTAGGTCGACCAAAGCTGGAACAAAACATCAAAACAGCCCACTCATACCACACCAAAACAGTTTATGAGATCGTGACATAAAATAGTTTATATGGCGTATAAGTTTATTATTTCATGTGACACATTTTCAATCGTACACTCATTTTAACGAAGCAAAGATTAGGTTACATGTTTTGTACATATACGTTTACCTTATTGTGAAAACTTATTTTAGAATATCTAACTAACAATAAGTTTTGTGACCGTTTATGGGCTCAAGGCTGTTAGACCTTGATCTAGGATTTTAACTATGACTAGTACGATGATAATATTGGCGGAATATTCAAATGAAAGAATACAATACTATCACAACAAGGTTTTTTGAACTTCACCGTTTGTTATTCAAACTAGCCCCAATACTACTTGATCAATAGCAGTACGATTACACTCTAATTAGGGATCAATGATCCTTGAGGCTAAACAAACCTAACAACATCAGAACCCATGTCTGATGTTAATCAGACCCCTCATCTGATTTTCCCACATACACTCTTTTGATGTTTTACATTTTAACACATTTCTGTATTTAAATTCTAAGCATACTAAACACTTGTAAAACATCCTAAGTATCTAAGCTATGATCTCCTTTTTATAGAATAAAGGAGATCATTACAAAGTTGATAAGTCTTGTCTACTACTTGCTTGTGTATGTCAGTCATTTAGGATACAACTTGTATCTTTGTTTACAACTTTGTTGACTGAACAAATATCTAGATAAAATAATATCTTCTTCATCCTTATCCATCCAGCAGTAGTATGACTCATAGTAGCACCTGATACACTAGAAGACTTAACTATATAATCACCAGACTTAACTGACAGACTTAACTAGAAGACTTAACTAGAAGACTTAACTATGAGACTTAACTGGGAGACTTAACCACCAGACTTAACTGCGTAATCACCAGAATTAACCACTCCTGCAACCAGAATTAATGTTTCATTCTTCTTGTTATGTGATCATTAAATCTATGAAATTATAATTCCCAACAATCATCCCCTATTTGATGATTACAAAACAAACACGTTCTTGTACGAATTTCCCTAGATGAAGTAGAGAAATTGAGATAACTAAATCTCACCATGAATGAAACCATACTGTCTTCCCCTAAATCTATGCTATCCACCACATCTCTTCCCCTTTTTGTTATCAACAAATAGAGAATATTACAAATATGATCATTACAACTATGAACTAATACTACACATCTAATTCATCCTTCCAATGTCTCAAATTACCCTCCATTAAGTTTTCCGTACTAAAAATGAACTTGAGATAGTAAAAATCTAAACCATTAGTAGTAATACTAATCAACAGCAGTAAGAATCAATAACTTTCCCTGTTGTGATGCACAAATATAATAAATGGTTAAACATCTGAACATTTTAAGCTTCCCCTGAAACCCATATGTTAACCATTTGAATCTCCAATTCTGTAGGCTTTTATGACTGATGAAGAAAAACCAACCATTAGTAACTTGATGGTGAAAGAGAATAAACTAATCTTGTGTCTTATGTCTTGTACTAAAATTGACTTCGAACAAATACCCATGCATTAAGAGACCTCAATCTCATGACAATAAACTCATCTTCTATGAGACACTGAGTACTACAACGTATCTCCTTTAAGTGTTAGTTATTTTGTAGTCACTTGAACGAACGAACAAGTTACCTTCTTTTAAAAGGTATGATAAAACACAACTTTGAAAAATTCCACTTCATCTTCAAATAAGTAACAAATAATTTCCTTCGCCAAATAAATAAAAACAAGCCTATTATCTTTTAAGAACCAACTCTCTTTTGTGTGTGATTCTTCCCCTTTGTGTGTGTAAACTAAGAAAGAAAACCAAAAATTCATACCTTAACTATTTCTGCAACAGTTTTGAAAAATTTAAGCAAAACGTATTTTTCTTCTTTCTTTAGCTAAAACCTTTTATTTTCTTAGATCCAGAGCCCCCCGCTCTGATACCATCTGTGAAAACTTATTTTAGACTATCTAACTAACAATAAGTTTTGTGACCGTTTATGGGCTCAAGGCTGTTAGACCTTGATCTAGGATTTTAACTATGATTAGTACGATGATAATATTGGCGGAATATTTAAATGAAAGAATACAATACTATCACAACAAGGTTTTTTGAACTTCACCGTTTGTTATTCAAACTAGCCCCAATACTACTTGATCAATAGCAGTACGATTACACTCTAATCAGGGATCAATAATCCTTGAGGCTAAACAAACCTAACAACATCAGACCCCATGTCTGATGTTCATCAGACCCCTCGTCTGATGTTCCCACACACACTCTTTTGATGTTTTACATTTTAACAAATTTCTGTGTTTAAATTCTAAGCATACTAAACACTTGTAAAACATCCTAAGTATCTAAGCTATGATCTCCTTTTTATAGAACAAAGGAGATCATTACAAAGTTGATAAGTCTTGTCTACTACTTGCTTGTGTATGTCAGTCATTTAAGATACAACTTGTATCTTTGTTTACAATTTTGTTGACTGAACAAATGTCTAGATAAAATAATATCTTCTTCATCCTTATCCATCTAGCAGTAGTATGACTCATTGTAGCACCTTATACACTAGAAGACTTAACTATGTAATCACCAGACTTAACTGCCAGACTTAACTAGAAGACTTAACTGGAAGACTTAACTAGGAGACTTAACTGGGAGACTTAAACACCAGACTTAACTGGGTAATCACCAGAATTAACCACTCCTGCAACCAGAATTAATGTTTCATTCTTCTTGTTCTGTGATCATCAAATCTATGAAAATATAATTCCCAACACTTATTCATCATTTCATGCGACTTACAGATTTCATTCATGTGGTCATATCACATGAGACTTATTAGGTTTAGTGTTACGTTTCCATGATCTAATGCTCGTATATTAGTGCATGAAGACAATAGAAGTCGATTACCTTTAGGACAACATCACAACTGATCAAGGACGAATCAAGAGAACAAAATACCAAAAACCATTCGAATCCAAATTACCCATGATCACAACACGAGTTAGGACACCAAGAACGCGATTCACCACCTTGCTAGACCCTTCGTACCTCTTGATCTTCTTGGGAGAACACCAAAATATGAAGCTTTCGTTTTTGCGTTTAGTTTAGGGTTTTGTGTGAAAGTTGAAATATGGATATTCGGTTATGATATAGATGGGGAAGTAGGAGGGTAAAATGCCGAGCCGCAAGGGAATAGGATGACCATTTCTCTTCAACTCTTTTCAAATATTTTGGCCCATTGATGAACTCAAATAAGTACATTTTATTACTATCATTTATCCTATTAATTTGACTTGTTTTACTATATTATGTATGAGGATTGATACTTAATCATTTACTTTTGTAATTCTCAGGTAAAAACAAGCATTTGGTGAAACTTAGCGATTTTGGACTGATTATGGAGCATAACATGCATAAAGTTAAGAGTCTACTAAAATGAAGAAGATCAAGACTAATCTGCTCCAGATGCGCCGCATCTCACTCATGACATGCGCCGCATCTCTATCAAGATATCACCAGATACGATCCAAGATACAAGAGGACATGCGCCGCATCTAATCATGGAGTTACGCCGCATCTTCTGGCGGTGTACGAATATTCCTGAATATTATAATCTTGGACCCCACGCGAAGTTAAGTACATGCGCCGCATCTACTTACTAGATGCGCCGCATCTTCCCTCAGACAGAAACTATAAATACCCCAAGACCAGACGAATTTCGTACGCATTATAATATAACCTAAGTCCGAACAGAAGAACTAAAGGACGAATTCAGTCAAGGAGGCAGCACAAGACACACCCAAATCAAAGATACAAGAGCTGTAAGAAGGTGCTGCATGTGTTTAATTCATTAAGTAGTTTTGTTTTATTGTGTTAGCAAACTTTAATTCATCAGGATTGGTGGCTTGTGTAATGTGACAATGAAAGATTGCACTCCCTTTAATACTTGCTTTCCCATCAATTAAAGTTTATATGTTGATGTCTTTGGTTACTACTTATTAGTGCATTGATAACCTCTGTGTTTATTAGTGGCTTGCGGGCATTTGACTGCGGGACATAATGTGGCTCCCACGGTTATTACTAAATTGATCACTTAGGAATAACTTTTAGACATAAGTAATCATTAAGGGTTTACTCGCCGATAAGATTAGGACCAACGAGAAAGGGTTAACTACATACACTTCATATAAAGCTATCAATAAAACAAGTGACAATCTACTTAATCATAAGGACAGCCCTCTTATTGTCTCAAGTATTTATCTGTGTACGTGTGTGCTACTTGCTGATTCGTGCCTATTGGTTTATTTTATTATTTAATTGCAACAAATCGTGCCAGTCTCTCAGGCTGAAACCCCCTTGCGTTAGGATATTAAAATACTGATTAGAATAACGAGATAATACGTTCCACTCTTAGTGATCGACACTCTACTTACCATTATCTTCATACTGACCGGGTACACTGCTCGTTAAGTGTGTGTGTTATTGATAAGTCGGCTAAATATAAATTTAAAACTTGAGTAGGCATTAAAACTGCTAAACCGCAACGACACATCACGCGCATCAAGTTTTTTGGCGCCGCTGCCGGGGAGTGAATTGTTATTATCTGTTAATTTAATTAGTATTTTAATTAGGTTTTTCTTTTTTATTAGATTAATTGCATCATTGTATTATTTTGCATATTTGTTGTATTGTGTGTTAATTGTTTTCTTTTATTTTTGTGTGTTTATTTTCGTTTGTGTGTTTAATTTTTGTTTTTATTTTTCGTATTTTTCTGTTCTGCTATCGTTGTACTGTGCTAAATCAAACGATACGGCGCATCTAATCTCTCAGATACGGCGTATTGCGTTTAATTTTTTAAAAAAAAATACAACGCGTTTAATTAATTCGATACGACGCATCTTTTCCCCAAGATACGGCGTATCTGTTTTTAATAAGAAATTTTTTTTAAGCGATAAAGTAATACGACGCATCTGCTTTAGCAGATACGGCGTATCTGTTTTCGATTAAAAAAAAAAAAAAAAATTTCTAAACGTTAACGCCATACGACGCATCTGCTTTAGCAGATACGGCGTATCTATTATTTTAATTAAAAACAGTTTGCGAATTATTAAACAGATACGGCGTATCGATCTCTATCGATACGGCGCATCTTTCTGAATCAAAAATCGATATTTATTTTTAAACGTAACGAAAGTACGGCGCATTAACTTTTGTTAATACGACGAATATAATTTGATAAATATAGTTGATTTTTGATATTTACTTTGATCGGTCCGCTACTCTCGTGTGCAAGTTGTTTATTTTCAGGATAAATGATGACTCGAGCATCACCAAGAAGGATTACATTCTGAACCAACCCAAGAGATCATGTCAAGGCCATAAGCACCACTGAAGAAGTCACTCCTAATATACCTAGAAGATCGATGAATGGTAATGATGGTGCAAGACCCGAATTTTTCTTTAATTCTTCAATCAGCTTAAGGAGACTACTAAAAGAAAAGACAAAGATTGAAGAGGAGATCAAGGCAACAATGAAAGAAGAGAGCTCTGCAACCGACTTAAATGCCTTGCCTCATAAAGAAAGAGACCCAGGAAGTTTTACTCTACCTTGTTCTATTAATAATATATCTTTCAATAATGTGTTAGCTGACTTAGGAGCTAGTGTTAGTGTTATGCCTCTTAAGACATTCGCTACCCTAGGACTAGGAAAATTAGCACCAACTAAGTTACTTATTGAATTGGCTGATAAAACGGTAAAACGACCTGAAGGGATTGCTAATAATGTGCTAGTTAAGATTGAGCAGTTTATTTTTCCCGTAGACTTTGTTATACTAGACATGCCCGAGGATGTTAAGATTCCTTTAATCCTCGGAAGACCTTTCTTGTCTACTGCCCATGCTAAGATTGATGTGTTTAAAAGAAAAATCTCATTAAGGGTAGGGAATAATAAACTAGTCTATAAGTGCCAAGATCCGGTTAAAAGCATAATTAGAGGTGTTTATGTGCTAGGATTAAGAGAGCGTATGGACCTCGATCTTGAAGCTAGACTTATGGGAGAAACATTGATTCAAAACAACTCAACTAATCCTAATCATGAGAACTTTGAGGAATTCATTGACCTTAATGTACCCACCGAACTTAGACGCAATGTTGTTAATGATTCTGATGATGAGTGGTATGATTGTGTAGTAATTAATAAACGTAGGAGAGTAGTTGAGAAAACGAATTTGAACAATGATGTGTTTATTGAACTACCACCCCACCTTGCTTATTTGTGCCTATATGATAATAAGAATTTCCCGTCTATCATTTTGTCATCTCTGCCCGAAAGGGACAGGACTTTGTTCATACAGATAATGAAGAAGAACGGCGTGGAAATTAAGGACGGGCAAGGAGTGTTCAATATTACTGAATTGGCGATGAAGGAGCGCGATGTTTCCGACTCCTTCAATGATCGATATTAAAGAGCTGAACGTGAGTCTAACTTGAAGACTCTGGAATAAAGACAAGTGCTTACCGGGAGACAACCCAGAATTATCTTTTATTCTGTTTTCTGTGTCGTGTCAGTTAGGCCCGCATGAGGATACGGCGCATCTCAATTCTGAGATGCGACGCATCTCCTGCAATGGTCATATCTTATTTTATTTTTTTCTGCATTTTTATTTTCGACTTTAAAACTATTTATCAGTTTATTTTAATGCGGCGCATCCCTGGTTAAGGATGCGGCGCATCTTTATTCTGATCCGTATTTATTCCAGAATCGATACGGCGTATCTTCTTCCATAAGATACGGCGCATCGACTGACCTGATGATTTTCAGTTTTAATTTTTAAGTTTTATTTTTATCTAACTACTAATGTATTATGCAAGCTTGAACCTTTCTTATCTTAGGTGTGTTTTAAAGTGTTGGTGGTATTATAGTTTCCTGGATTTCCTGTGGATACATCATGTATGAAGCGTTAACGTTCTAATCCACAAGAAGTTGATTTTTGCTCTTATACTAATGGAGGATCATACCGAGCAAATCTCAGGGGAGTTTTTCTGTTCTAATTCTTTTATTTTCCAGTTTTTAACCTTTTATAAAAACAACGAGGACGTTGTTTAACTTAAGTGGGGGGATTGGAGAATTAGAACACTTAACAATTACTTGTCCTATACTTTTTCAAAAATTATGCTTAAAATGTGCTTAATATATCAAACTTAAAAATTTTTTAGCATGTTTTTGTTTAAGATCTAAGTTGCATAACTGCACACATGACGTTATTTTCAAAAATTGTGATTTTCCAAAATTCACAAATCTATGAGTGTGCCGGTGACTTGTAAACTTTAGAACTTGGCTTGTATACTATTCGAGACCACCATAATGAGTATTATTTATATAATTGGAATGACTTGTCTAAATTGGTAAAATTCTAGGATTACACCCAAATAGCCTATTATTTGTTATGTGTTATTAACTAACTACACTGGTTAGTTAACCCCCGTATAAACCCTTTTGTTACTCTCATTTTTAGAGTAAGATACCCCTAGAAAAACCCTCTGAGCCATTCCTTTCGTTTCTTACACCTATGTTTAAAATGTTTCGTTACACCCTTACACCTTAGCCTACCCTGTAGATTAGAATCCGTGGGTGGTTAATTGCTATAGGCAGAGTGTGTTTCCTTACATTACCTGTGTTCGCGTGCGTAATTCATTATCTTTGGTTAGGTCGGGAAATTGCACAATGCAATTGGAGTGAAAGTAAATATTGTATATTTTGGAGTTTATTTTTCGTGTGTTTACTACTTTCACTATTACCATTATTTCTGAAGTTATGAAAAGTATGGAACATTTATCCAGAATTATCATTATAGTGATGTGGTGAAATTTTACACATCTATGTTTATGTTAAAAAAAAAAAAAAAAAAAAAAAAAAAAAAAAAAAAAAAAAAAAAAATCGAAAAAATGAGAAAAGAAAAAGAAAGAAAGAAAAGTTGGATGTTTATTTTAAGCCAACGATGTAAAGTTATGTAAGTGGTTCATATGGCCACTATTTGTTGTACTATATCTATGGATTGAATGGGAATTGGCAGTTATGGGAACGCCAATTAAGGTTTATTCTTTGATTAAGACCTTGTTGAGTATAATTCGTGTCTACCTAAAGCGTGTGTTTCAAGTGTTAAAGCATGAGTTATTCAATGATATGAGTCTTATTCATGGGATGGTTGGGATAGTGATTAACCACACTTAAGATTTTAAATTATTTGTTTTGTTTATTTTTATTTTTGCACCAATTTATATCCCAAATGTTATCCATGCCCTTTATTATTCTTTATCCAACCAAACCTTTGATTTATTGAGATTAGGGATTTGAGCAATCTTAAGTATCGTAGTCGTGGATTCGGCTATGTATTTATGATTTTGTAGCCCTTTTTGATATATTATTATTGGTGAAGTTTGGACCTATCTTTAGCCTATTCGAGTTAAGGATTTGAGCAATTGCAAGTATCGTGTTCGTGGATTCGATCATGTATTTGTGATTTTGTCGCCTTTTCTGGAATTTGAGATCGATAGTGAAAGAGAATAATTAACCCTTAAGCCTAAAAACCCTTTTTACCGCTTTAGACTTGTTACTCCTTAGCTTTAGTGGAGGAGATGTGTATACTTGCCAAGCTTATGATAGAATATTCGTCGCGACTGGACAGTTAAACGATTAGATTTGCTTTTATCAAAATTATCTTATTTTACTTCTAATTCGTTAAGTGTTTAGTTGTGTGATTATGAAATAAACGAATACAAGCTTAAACATAAAAATAAATCCTAACATCTTTTAGGATACATTTTCATAAGAGAAATTCTAAGGTTTACTTGGGGACAAGTAAAGTTCAAGTGGGGGGATATTTGATGAACTCAAATAAGTACATTTTATTACTATCATTTATCCTATTAATTTGACTTGTTTTACTATATTATGTATGAGGATTGATACTTAATCATTTACTTTTGTAATTCTCAGGTAAAAACAAGCATTTGGTGAAACTTAGCGATTTTGGACTGATTATGGAGCATAACATGCATAAAGTTAAGAGTCTACTGAAATGAAGAAGATCAAGACTAATCTGCTCCAGATGCGCCGCATCTCACTCATGACATGCGCCGCATCTCTATCAAGATATCACCAGATACGATCCAAGATACAAGAGGACATGCGCCGCATCTAATCATGGAGTTACGCCGCATCTTCTGGCGGTGTACGAATATTCCTGAATATTATAATCTTGGACCCCACGCGAAGTTAAGTACATGCGCCGCATCTACTTACTAGATGCGCCGCATCTTCCCTCAGACAGAAACTATAAATACCCCAAGACCAGACGAATTTCGTACGCATTATAATATAACCTAAGTCCGAACAGAAGAACTAAAGGACGAATTCAGTCAAGGAGGTAGCACAAGACACACCCAAATCAAAGATACAAGAGCTGTAAGAAGGTGCTGCATGTGTTTAATTCATTAAGTAGTTTTGTTTTATTGTGTTAGCAAACTTTAATTCATCAGGATTGGTGGCTTGTGTAATGTGACAACGAAAGATTGCACTCCCTTTAATACTTTCTTTCCCATCAATTAAAGTTTATATGTTGATGTCTTTGGTTACTACTTATTAGTGCATTGATAACCTCTGTGTTTATTAGTGGCTTGCGGGCATTTGACTGCGGGACATAATGTGGCTCCCACGGTTATTACTAAATTGATCACTTAGGAATAACTTTTAGACATAAGTAATCATTAAGGGTTTACTCGTCGATAAGATTAGGACCAACGAGAAAGGGTTAACTACATACACTTCATATAAAGCTATCAATAAAACAAGTGACAATCTACTTAATCATAAGGACAGCCCTCTTATTGTCTCAAGTATTTATCTGTGTACGTGTGTGCTACTTGCTGATTCGTGCCTATTGGTTTATTTTATTATTTAATTGCAACAAATCGTGCCAGTCTCTCAGGCTGAAACCCCCTTGCGTTAGGATATTAAAATACTGATTAGAATAACGAGATAATACGTTCCACTCTTAGTGATCGACACTCTACTTACCATTATCTTCATACTGACCGGGTACACTGCTCGTTAAGTGTGTGTGTTATTGATAAGTCGGCTAAATATAAATTTAAAACTTGAGTAGGCATTAAAACTGCTAAACCGCAACGACACATCACGCGCATCAAATATTTTGGCCCATAAAGTTGTGTACAAAGTTAAATGAAACCGGACCCAAAATGGACTATTGTTGTACGTGTGACATTAAACATATTTAATTTGGTTTCGATATTTATTTATGACTTAAGTTTTAGTTATTTTGTCTTCATAGCTTTTAAATCACAATGTATCGTCTAACTTTAGGTTATAACGTATTCAAATGTTCCAAAGATCTTATGACATATTCATATTAAACGTTCAAAGTTATTTGGATTTTCAGGTCGTTATAGCGGTTTTGACATCCATTTGCCAAATCTCATAGTCATAGAATGCAGCTATGGCTATGAGAATCCTTATAGCTCTAATGTCTGCAATAGGAGAAAAGGTCTCTTCATAATCAACCCCGTAGGTTTGAGTGAAGCCCTTTGCTACGAGACGAGATTTAAAGGTGTGCACTGCACCATCCATGTCAGTCTTCTTTTTGAAGAGCCATTTGCCACCAACGGTTTTACCGTTAGGAGGAAGATCAACTAAGTCCCAGACTTCGTTATCTTTCATGGATTGCATTTCCACATTCATCACATCAAGCCATTTCTTGGATTCAGGATCCATCAATGCAGCTTTATAGTTATTGGGTTCACCAAGACCCCCCAACTCATGCTCCTCAGCATCGACGCATAAACACATTCGATCTGGGGCACGGCGTGTCCTAATGGACTTATGAATGGGATTAATATCATTTTGAGGTTCAACAATTTCTTGATCATCCTCATCATGACCTAAGCTAGTGTCTACAGAAGGATTTCTATCTTCTTCTTGAATAATTTCAAGATCTTCTAGACTCCCACTTGCTTCATGATCCAAGAGATTTTTCTCAAAGAATTCAGCATTCCGAGCAACAAATACTTTGTTCTCGGATGGAAGGTAGAAAGAATATCCCATTGTTTCCTTTGGGTATCCTACGAAGATACACTTAATAGATCTAGGTTCCAGTTTGTTAGGTTTGGTAAGTGTATCACGCTTAACAAGTGCCTCACAACCCCAGACTTTTAAGTAAAAAAATTTAGGGGCTTTCCCATGCCATACCTCGTATGGTGTCTTATCAACCTTCTTAGTTGGAACCATGTTGAGAATGCGTGCAGCAGACTCAAGGGCATAATCCCAAAAGAACTTTGGAAGAGTAGTTTGACTCATCATGGAGCGAACCATGTCTAGCAGTGTTCAATTTCTCCTCTCAGACACACCATCATGTTGTGGCGTGTAAGGAGGAGTGCGATGGGAAATAATCCCATGCTCCTTAAGATGATCCAAAATCTCGTGACTCATATATTCACCTCTACGATCAGAACGTAGTGACTTAATGTTCTTTTCGAGCTGGTTTTCTACTTCCTTTTGAAACACTTTAAATGTTTCAAATACTTCATGTTTATGTTTCAGCAGGTAAACATAACCATACCGACTATAGTCATTAGTAAAAGTGACAAAGTAGCATGCTCCTTATCTTAACACAGTTCTAAATATGCTACATACATTGGTATGTATTAGTCCAAGTAGATCCTTAGCCCTTTCCAATTGATGTGAATAGGGTTTCCTGGCTATCTTACTAGACATGTAGGAAACACACTTTTCAAATGACTTGATGTCAGTTGAGTTGAGAAGTCCATCATGTTGCAACTTCTCCATGCATTTCTTGCTAATGTGTCCAAGACGACAATGCCACAAGAGAGTAGAGTCCAAGGTGAGATTGGCTCTTTTATTGCTAACAACAAACATAGAACTATAATTTGTTTTAGAACAAGACATATGAATTTCAAAAATACAATCCCTTGGGATAGCACTAAAATAAACAACATTATTCCTAGAAACTGAAATAGTATTATTCAATTCAAAGCGGTTAATAAAAACATCGTCAAACAAACGTGAAACTGAAATAATTCCTCTAGTAATAAAGGGAGCATAATGACAATTGTTTCAAACAACTACTAATCCACTAGGGAGACATAAATGATAACTTCCAATAGCTTCAACTCCTGCAAGTTGACCATTGCCCATGTACAGACTTAAAGCTCCTGGCTTCAGCTTCCTACTTCCCCTGAGACCCTGAGTAGTATTACAGATGTGAGTACCACAACCTGTGTCATCAACCCAAGATGTACTAGGAAAAGAATAGAGTTCTATGGTGAAAATACCTGAAGTGCTAGCTCCTTGAGATAGCTTCTTCTTTTTCAGCAACTCGGCGAGATACACGGGACAGTTCCTTCTCCAATGACATGTTTCACCACATTGGTGACAGGTTGCGTCTTTTGCAGGGTTATCCTTCTTAGGTGATGGAGGTTTCTTGGGCTTGGAAGCATAAGATGGTTTATGCTTAGGAGCATAAGCCAACTTATACTTTCCATTCCCTTGTTTCCCCTTAGCAGCCTTGAATGGTTTTTTACCTTGGTTTTTTTGGACCTTTCCTACACGTATAGCATGAAGTGCAGGTGCATCATCTTTCTTGGGTAGCGTTTGCTCATGTTGTTTAAGTATAGCATGTAATTCATTCACAGTCTTCCCCATGCTGTGCATATTATAGTTCTGCACAAAGCTGTTATACTCCTTAGAGGGTCCAATCAAGATTAGGCTTACTCCAAGGTTTAAAGTGACGAGATGACCGAAACGCTCCAAGTTGTTAATGTAGCTCTTCATCTTTAGAACATATGAGCTTACAGATTGACCTTCTTCTTGCTTGCACGAGTGAAATTCCCTCGCGGTTTGAAGAAGTTCCTGTTCTGCCTGTTGAACAAACATACTTTTCAACTCCTGTAGCATGTCATATGCACCAAGGTGAGTTAGATTTTGTTGGATTTCTAATTCCATGGTCATAAGCATGAATGCAGCAATGTCCTTTGATCCCTTGACCCAAGCAGTGTGAGCTGCCAAAGCCTCAGGAGGGACTGGGTGTCCAGGAGTTGCAACAAGTGCTGCAGGAATAGGATGCTCCAAGTAATTTTCCTTATCTTCAGCTGACAGGATAATGCAAAGCTGGTGATACCAGTCAATGAAGTTAGGTCCAATGAGTTTTTGTTTCTCAAAGAAACTCCTGAGTACCGAATTGTTTCCGACTAAGGTAGTCATCTACTATTAAAAAGTTTAAATAATTAGTATTTTCAATAATTAAATTCTTAATAGAATTAACAACCCAATTAATTTCTAATTAAGACTAAGATCCAACTTGACCTCCCACTTATTACCAAAGGTCTGACCAATGTGTAAACAAGTGGGGGCAAGAGGTAAGCGACGAGCGTTAATTGCATAAAATGCAAGTCTTAGACTTATGAGACTGATCAAGACATTAGTAAACAAGTAATAATGTCATGAGCATGTTTAGTCTCATCTTATGCCTCGGGTCCAAGGTCTGACCAAGCATACTCGAAATAAGTCGACCAAGCTAGAACGTGCAAAAATTGGCAAAATTCTGACCAATGAACAAAATTCGCCATGGGTTTGGAATGGCCCTAAGGTCTGACCAAAGGGGTCAAGCCAAAAGCACGTGTTCTTGGTTGGCTGGCATAGACTTAAAATTTACACATAGGGTATACACATAAATGTAGTCAAATCATGTACAAAGAAGCATGCAAAACAATTTTGTGACACTTATTTTAAAAACTTTTAGGTAATGACACTGTAGTGATCATCATGGTTCACGGTAGCTCTAATCGAACTCACAAGGAAGCGGAGGACCAGGTCAGCACGAAGCATATGACCGGAAATCCTTTAGGTGTGACTGTGTGCACCGCCTTATACCCTCCTTATAGTTTGTTCTAGTGGGTGAGCCGTACTTCCCAATTGTCCGAAGCATCCAGTTTTTAATTTCATGAAAAGCTAGTTTCAATTTATTTAGGTTACTTAATTTTACAAAAGAACAATTTTCCACGAATCAAATAGCAGGTCATAATTGAGCATGATAATTTAAGTCGTGTAAATTAAGACCATATTGATGTCATCTTGTTATAGGTATTAGTCCTCTTTTATTTTAGTTTTAGGCGTGTAAACATGTAGGCTAAAAGCAAAAATTCACAAAAGAACATAATACTAACACATGACATTAATATTAACAAGTAAACATATAGATCCAAGTCCTCTAGCGAGTCTTCCCCAAATGGAGAACCATAAGACCCTCACTAGGCTTTCATCAAGTGCCTAGATCGCCACATGCCTCATAAAAAAAAACTGATTGCGTAGGTCTTATAGCTGGAATACACACATAAAATAATAATGGCAAACTAATTAACGTTTAATATGTTATTTTATGTATCTAATTAACCATTAATTTTAATTCATTAGTTTTTAGGTATTTTTTATTAATTAATGACAAGTATTGCATGATAGTTGTCAAAACAAAAATAAAACGAATAACTAAGTTTGATTTCATGCAACCTTTTCGCGTGTTTATTAAATCGTGTAACCCATAACCACCAAACGAGTTGACTCGTGATGCCACTTTTAGGATTTAATTAACATGTTAACCATTAACACTACGAGTACGTAGCGGATAATAGATCTAGTTTAGCAGTTATGATTAACACATATAATAAACCAATTAAGGTAAAAGGAAAACAAGAAAACTAACCCTCGAAGCAACAGCAAATGAAACTTAGTGATTAAAACAATCACTTCTAACGAATGCACATACTACACGTCAAACGAACCACGTTAGGATGCTAGTACTTGCTTCACGTAAACCAATTCGAATACTAAAATAAGTATACGTTTGAATGGTTAAATAAGATAAGGGAGAAAGACAAATAAACAAAGATACAATTCTTTGTTTTATGTATTGCAATGTACGACAAAACAAAACCAATGTATTGTTTTGTGTTGTCAGAATGTACCGTATATATTTGACTAGACACAGGAAAAGAACTATCTTTTGATTTAGGTTTAATATGAGTCTTGTATAAACAATTAGGCCAAGGGGTGTTTATATAGCCCCCTAACTTATCCAACAAGTCATTGTTATTCACCTCCTTTAGTTAGCCAAAAATGACACATAGCCCCCTCCTAGATCCTTCCATGACTAGCCACTTTGGAGGGAGGTCCGGTTGTTTCGTTTTCCGACATTCAAGTCCCCCTCTTTTATAATTAACATATATTCGTTAGTTATTACGTCTAACGGTAAACTAACAATCATTAAATAATTATTTCGTGAATCATATTATACATTTAATAAATATAAAACATATATATATATTAAATATATAATAAACGTGTTCTTCGTGTATATGTGTGTGCCACGATAGGCTCACACACCTTTAGTCGTATTAGGCTAATCCAACTCTCACATTCCAACATAACCCAATCTATGAACTATGTACCAGATGTTGTAGGAACATTTTCTATTGATTTTGAAGGTTCAAAAGATGGTGTTGCAACAGATGAACCAAGCTTGGAAAAGGAGAAAGATCAAGATCATATTCTGATGCCTATTTGGAATAGTGTGGATTCATCTTCTAAGAATGCTGAACCATCAACTGATGCAGACAAAGAAGGTTTTGAAGATGGAAATAATGAAGGTAGTGTTGAAGAACCAGAAAATCATCAAAACAATACAAATGGAGATTGTACTGCTGAGCCTCATGTTAGTACTACTGGGCAAGATGTTCATACTGCTGGCCCATCAGGTACTACTACTGATGATTTCTCAGAAGATGAAGTGGATATCAATATCATGCCACTCACCTATCAAGTTCCCACAACTCCACACACAAGAATTCACAAAGATTACTCCCTGGAGAATGTGATTGGAGAAATACAGTCTGGTGTGAATACAAGAAGGCAGACTATGAATACAGATCAACAAGGCTTTCTTAGTGCTGTTTATGAAGAGAAGAAGCATGAAGATGCCAACACATGTTTGTTTGTGTATTTGCTTTCACAAGAAGAACCTAACAACATACTTAATGCCTTACAAGACTCAAGCTGGGTGGAAGCTATGCAAGAGAAGCTTCTACAGTTCAAGATTCAAAAGGTCTGGGTGCTAGTTGATTTGCCCAAAGGTATGAGGGTTATTGGAACTAAATGGGTTTTCAGAAACAAGAGAGATGAGAAGGGGATAGTTATCAGAAATAAGCCAAGGCTTGTAGCCCAAGGGTATACAAAAGAAGAGGGAATTGACTATGAAGAGGTTTTTGCACCTGTAGCTAGGATTGAAGCCATAAGACTGTTCTTAGCTTATGCTTCTTTCATGGGGTTTATGGTTTACCAAATGGATGTCAAGATTTCCTTTCTCTATGGTACTATTGAACAAGAGGTATATGTTTCTCAACCTCCAGGTTTTGTAGATCCTGAACATCCAAATAAGGTGTACAAGGTCGTGAAAGCTCTTTATGGGCTTCTTCAAGCTCCTAGGGCCTGGTATTGGACATTGGCTACTTATCTGTTAGAGAATGGGTTCCAAAGAGGCAAGATTGATCAGACTCTATTTATCAAGAAGAACAAGGGAGATATCTTGTTGGTACAGGTCTATGTGGATGATATCATATTTGGATCCACAAAGAAGGAGATGTGTGTAGAATTTGAGAAACTTATGCATGATAAGTTTCAAATGAGTTCCATGGGTGAACTTACCTTCTTTTTAGGGCTGCAAGTGAAGCAATCAGCTGAAGGCATATTTATCAGTCAAGATGAATATGTAACTGAGATATTAAGGAAGTTTCAGTTTACTGATGCTAAAGTGGCAAGCACACCTGTTGATCCAGAGAAACCTTTGCTTAAAGATGCAGATGGAGAAAGTGTTGATGTACAAACCTACAGGTCCATGATTGGGTCCTTGAGGTATCTAACTTTTTCAAGACCAGATATTATGTTTGCTGTGTATGCATGTGCAAGGTTTCAAGTCAATCCCAAGGCTTCACATTTAGTTGCTGTGAAGAGGATCTTTAGGTACCTCAAGGGTGAACCTAAGTTGGGTCTATGGTATCCTAGGGAGTCTCCTTTTGATTTGGTGGCTTACTCAGACAGTGACTATGCTGGTGCTAGTCTGGATAGGAAATCAACAACAGGTGGTTGTCAGTTCCTAGGTTGCAAACTTATATCATGGCAATGCAAGAAGCAGAAAATTATGACAGCTTCTACAACTGAAGCTGAGTATGTAGCTGCCGCAAGTTGCTGTGGTCAAGTTCTATGGATTCAGAATCAGATGCTTAACTATGGGTACAATTTTATGAATACCATGATATATATTGACAATAACAGTACAATATGCATTATTATAAATCCAGTGCAATATTCTAAAACAAAACACATAGAAATTAGGCATCATTTTATAAGAGACTACAATGAGAAAAAGTTAGTACAAGTTGTTAAAATTTATACTGATAACAATTTTGTAGATCTTCTCACTAAAGCTTTTGATGTTGGAAGGTTTCAATACTTGGTAGTTGTTGATCCCAGTTGAGCTATTGATCTTGTTAGTTATCTTAGATATAGATCTAAAACAACAAGTATAGAAACTGTTCTTGAAACAATATTAAACACTATGCAGAATCTAATGTTTAATCTTAAGAAGAATAATCAATGAACACAGTCGAATTCTCTCAAAAAACACTTCAATATATTAATACGGTTACTCAATAGTAACAGGGTTACAAAACCTTCAAGTGATTCGACTTTAACAATGATACGTATATAATTCTAACCCTAGAACCTCCTTTTATAGACTAAGGAATTCTTTACAAGAAACGTATAAGTCTAATTAAATAGAATATATACAAAATCCTTTCCATACTTATCTAACCGACTTTACATACTTATCACATAAACAGTAGAATACTAACTCTAGCAGTAGAATCTTTATGCCTAGCAGTAGTATCTACTTAGTGTATTTCTTTGATCTTTTCAGCAACTCCAGCAGTAGTATGAAATACACTAGCAGTAGTATCATTCTAACCAGCAGTAGAATTCACACTTAGTGAATTTTCCATTTAGAACCATAAGCAGCATTATCATTCTTGAGCAGCAGCATCTTAAATCCCAACAAGCCTCCCCTAACCTTGATATTTTACTCCAAAATCATCAAGTTTCCTTTAAGCATAAACAAACACCAAGAGGATGCTTCCAAACACTTTCTTCTTCAGTTTTCTCCTATAATCTGGCCCATATAGTTGTCTTTGCATCAACAACCATTTGACTCCAACGATCAATGTGAAGTTTAATATTTTGATTAACCATCATATCAAGTGTAGTCCTAGCAAGAGGGTAATCCTCTCTACCAACATGTAAATCTGAGCTCCTCCCCTCATTACTATGTTATGAACTACACATGATTCATACGATCTCCACATAGTTATTTGAGTACTTTTGGCCTGCTCAGTCCCAACTCTGTCTTCAAGATATACTTTAAACATAATCTTTAGATCTCCCCAGAGTACTCTATCCAACTCATCTTGTGGTCTTAAATCTCCATATTTTTCCTTGATTAGTCTCCACAGAGTCTCTAAATCTTCTCTATTAATATTCCTGAGCATTTGAGAAAATGACACAAACTTTTGAGATTTTCCACCAGTTCTGTATATCTCCCACCAAGTAATCTTTCCTTCATACCCAGCTTTCCATCCAATGATAGGAGCTTTTGATTGCAGAGGAACAGTATCAACAAATGTTTCATCATCATTATCTACCACTCTAGTCATTTTCTGTAAATCATCTGCATTCTTTTCATTATCAACTTTCTCTTCATGTTCATGCTCTGACTCAGAATTTTCCTCAACTGCCTTTGACTTATCAACCTTCCTCTTCTTCTTCCTTCCAACAGATTTCAAGACTCTTCCAGTTCTTTTAATTCCAATACCAGAAGTCTCTTTCTCTTCTTCCTTCACAACCTTTTCTTCTACCTTCTTTTCTTCCACATTTTCTTTTTCAACCTCAGTCTCCACCACCTTCTTAAACCTCTTAAACTTCTTAAATTCATCTTCTGACCTCATAGGCACAAAGCTATCAAATTCTCTTTTAGCTTTTTCATACATCTTTTGAATTGACACATCAAGGTACCAAGATAGCTGTTTAAGAGTGTGTCCCTTCATATTTTTCAAGTAGTAACACTGAAATTTTCTTATCTGTTTAACAGTTGGTGGTTTGAGCAATTTCTTTTTCTTTCTCTCAGCAAGATACCATTTCCTTCTTTGTTCTTTGTACTTCTTCATCCATTTTTCTCTTTCTTCAATTTTTTGTGTAGCTTGTTGTTCCTTCTTAATCAGCTTAGAAAGCTCAACATCTGTATCACAATTAATTCTCTCCTCATCCCAAGAATCCAAAAATTCCTTAGTCTTAGCCTCATCCTCAGCATGCTTCTTTTGCAGTTCAAGAACCTCTTGGTTTTCCTCTACAAATTTAGCAGCTAACTTCCTTGCAGCTTCTTCATTGAACTTTTCTTGTAACTCTTTTGGCCAAAACTCAAAGGGTATATCAGGTTGAGGTTCAGGTTCTTCAATCATTTTACCGTTACCTTTACTTGAATATGTAGGTTCTTGAGCAGCTTTCTTGTTGGGCTATGGAATATCAAAGTACTGCTGAAAGTCAAAGTACTGCTACTCAAGTCAAAGTACTGCTAATTAAGTTAAAGTACTGCTGCTCGTTGAAGGACTGCTATGCAAATAGTTTAAGGACTAATGTGTAATTCTAGAATGTTCGTATTAGATTAGAGTTATAATTAGAATTACTTGTCGTTCAAGTTTGTAAACCGACTAGGGTTTTCCTTGTGCCTATAAAAGGATCCCTAGGTTGGCATTAGATATATGCGATTAGAGAAAAGTATTAGTCGATTGTTAGAAGTATTAGTGATTAGAGTTTGTTATTGAATCTGTGTAAGAAAGCAGGTTCAAGGTTTTAATAATATTCAAAGTTGTTTATTAATTCTTCTTAGCTTTGTTGAAGTAGATTCCGCATACTTAGCAAAGTATATCAGTGTTTCATTATTAATAGTTTTGAATTCATTCAAAGTTGTTAAACCGTAGACAAGCTAAAAGTTAGTTTGGTCAGAGTATATCGATCCAACAAGTGGTATCAGAGCTTGTGTGGAGACTCTGATTAAGAAGAAACCCTTAAAAACGATTTATCAACAAACCCTCAACAATGTCGACTGAAGCTGCACCTATCCCATCCATCACCTCACTCAGAATTCCTATCATCAAGAAGGGAGAATATGATCTCTGGAGCATGAAGATGAGGTAGTACCTTGCTATTACTGACCATGCTCTATGGGATGTAATTGTCAATGGTAATGTTGTTCTTGATGAACCTTTACAAGTTGAAGGACAACCCAAACCACCTCAACCAACCTTGCCAGCAGCTACAAAGAGAAATCAAGATAAGGCTCTCAACATACTGTTGTCTGCTATTCCTGATGGTCACCTACTGAAGTTCCATGATGCTAAGGATGCAAAGCAATTTTGGGCTGCGATCAAGACAAGATTTGGAGGTAATGATGCTTCAAAGAAGATGCATAGAAACTTATTGAAGCAGCAGTTTGAAACCTTCACTGTTGGTGAAAGAGAAGGTCTTGATGCTGCCTATGACAGATTCCAAAATCTACTTAGTATGCTAGAATTGTATGGAGCAGAGGTATCTGTTGAAGATGCAAATTTAAAGTTCTTAAGGAGTTTGCCATCCGTCTGGCATGTGGTTGCTACTATGATTAGAGGACAACCTGGATTGGAGTCTATGGACTTTGATGATCTCTACAACAATTTGAAAGTGTATGAGCAAGAGATGAATGGTCACAGTTCTCAGAAAACTCACAACATAGCTTTTGTGTCTTCTGAAAACAGAAGCAGTACTTCCACTAAAAGTACTGCTTATCCTTCTCAAAGTACTGTTGGTGATTCACAGCATGTTTGCACAACCACAACTACACCCAACCCATCACCAACAAACAACACCAATTCTGATGATGTTGTATGTTCCTTCTTTGCACAACAAGCCACTTTACCTGTTACCTATCAAGAAGACTTGTTGCAGATTGAAGAAGATGCTTTAGAGGAGATTGACATAAGATGGCAAGTAGCTATGATCACTGCAAGGATCAAGAAGTTCATGAACAAGACAGGAAGAGGAATTGATTTCAAAGCCAAACAAGGTATAACTTTTGACAAATCCAAGATTGAATGTTTCAATTGTCAAAAGCTTGGACACTTTGCAAGGGAATGCAAGTTTGCAAAATATCAGGCAAACAGGATGATTGAACAACCCAAGGTTGAAAGAAAGGAGGTTCCTATTACTGAATCACAACCAAAAGCTTTGGTGGCTCAAGAAAATTTAGCAGAGATTGACTGGAGTGCTGAATTTGATGATGAACCTGTAACCTATTCTATGGTTGCAATGGAAGAGTTTGATTGGGGCACAGCTTTTGATGAGGAACCAGGATATACTGCTTTGGAATCAAGAGATAGTCTTGGAAGCTTTGACTGGAGCTTGGAGGATGAAGATGAACCTGTTCAGATTGCTATGGTAGCTATTTCACCAAGTTCATCCAATGTCTCTGAGGTATGCTCTAAGTGTAATGATGTTTATCAAAAGTTGCTTAAAGAATATGTGACTGAAAGAGATAATTGTAGAACAGCTAGGTCTGAGGTAGCTGGTTATCAATTAACTTTAGAGTCAATGGAAGCCAAAATATTAACACATGAAAATAATGAAATGGCTTGGGCAGAAAAATATGAGCAACAAGATTACCAATTGAAATTAAGTGAATGGAAGTTAGGATGTAAGGTGTCTGAATTAGAAAAGATTACTAAGGAAAGAGATGCTTTGTTAGAAAAACTTGGAAGTATTAAACAGGCTGGTCTATCACATGTTCAATTTGTTGAAAAACAAAGAGTCATAAACAGTAGAGCTGGACTAGGTTATGGTGAAGATAGTAGTTCAGATGAGACCTCACCTAGTGATAAGGAAGAGACCCCACCTAGTGATAAGGAAGAGATTCCACCTAGTAATGATGACCTTACAAGCTCAGAAGAAAACACATCTAGGAATGAGGAACCAATTAGTGAATCACCTCCTAAGTTTAAGAAAGATAAGGAGTACCACTCAGTTCCTCCACCCACTGGTCAGTTTCAACCTCTTAGGACAGATGTTTCTCGTTATGGTGTAGACAGTCTAGAGTTTAGGAAGAAGCTTACTGGTCAATTTAGTTCTGAGAAACCTAAGAATGATTTTCAAGAGGGTAATGATCAAAAGTTTCCTACAGCCTTTCAAAAACAAGCAGTACCTCCAAAAACTTTTCAAAGTACTGCTGGACATTCAGCAGTACCTCCAAGAGAAACTTTTCAAAATACTGCTCACTATAGGAAATCTTTTAATCATAGAAGAGGATTTGGGAATATGGAGAGAAAGTTATGTTATGTATGCTATAGTCCTGATCATTTGATTAAGCACTGTGACTTACACTCAGAATACTTAAGTCAGTTTCCAAAGAATAGATCTACCACCCATAAGCCAAGAGAGACTAGACCAGTTTGGAATCACTCAAATAGGGTTAACCATAGTAATTTCTCTAAAGACTATAGGTACCCTTAACAGAAAAGAATGTTTTCCAAATCACCAGTACCTTCACACACTGATAAGTCTCAAGAAGTACCTTCTCAAAGGACTAATAAGTTTTCACCCACTCATGGTACTGCTAACACTTTTTTACATAGAAGACCTAAGAGATTCAATTCATATAAAAGGTCTTACACCTCAAGCAGAGTACCTAGATCAGAGAAACCTAAGGTCAAACGAAATTGGGTTAAGAAAGAAAGTACTGATGGGGAACAAGAAGTACTTTCATCAGATAAGGGTGAAACAGGGAGTGTTGTTGATAATACAACACAGGACATGGGACCAACTCAAATAATCATTGACCATGCTTTTAAAACCAGTGGAGATTACATACTGAAGGAATTCAAGTATGTCACTTGATGCGCGTGATGTGTCGTTGCGGTTTAGCAGTTTTAATGCCTACTCAAGTTTTAAATTTATATTTAGCCGACTTATCAATAACACACACACTTAACGAGCAGTGTACCCGGTCAGTATGAAGATAATGGTAAGTAGAGTGTCGATCACTAAGAGTGGAACGTATAATCTCGTTAATCTAATCAGTATTTTAATATCCTAACGCAAGGGGGTTTCAGCCTGAGAGACTGGCACAGTTTTGTTTGCAATTAAATAATAAAATAAACAAATAGGCACGAATCAGCAAGTAGCACACACGTACACAGATAGATACTAGAGACAATAAGAGGGCTGTCCTTATGATTAAGTAGATTGTCACTTGTTTTATTGATAGCTTTATATGAAGTGTATGTAATTAACCCTTTCTCGTTGGTCCTATTCTTATCGGCGAGTAAACCCTTAATGACGACTTATGTCTAAAAGTTATTCCTAAGTGATCAATTTAGAAACAACCGTGGGAGCCACACCTTGTCCCGCAGTCGGGTGCCCGCAAGCCACTAATAAACACAGAGGTGGTCAATGCACTAATAAGTAGTAACCAAAGACATCAACATATAAACTTTAATTGATGGGAAAGCAAGTATTAAAGGGAGTGCAATCTTTCCGTTGTCACATTACACAAGCCACCAATCCTGATGAATTAAAGTTTGCTAAAACAATAAAACAAAACTACTTAATGAATTAAATACATGCAGCACCTTCTTACAGCTCTTGTATCTTAGATTTGGGTGTGTCTTGTGCTGCCTTCTTGACTGAATTCGTCCTTCTCTTCTGTTCGGTCTTTAGGTTTTCGAACTTCCGAATCTCCTCCCTTAATGCGTCTGGTCTACGGGGTATTTATAGTTTGTGTCTGAGGAAAGATGCGGCGCATCTACTTAAGTAGATGCGGCGCATGTACTTAACTTCGCGTGGGGTCCAAGATTATAATATTCAGGAATATTCGTACACCGCCAGAAGATGCGGCGTAACTCCATGATTAGATGCGGCGCATGTCCTCTTGTATCTTGGATCGTATCTGGTGATATCTTGATAGAGATGCGGCGCATGTTGATAGTGAGATGCGGCGCATCTGGAGCAGATTAGTCTTGATCTTCTTCATTTCAGTAGACTCTTCCCTTTATGCACGTTTTGCTCCATTATTAGTCCAAAATCGCCAAGTTTCACCAAATGCTTGTTTTTACCTGAGAATTACAAAAGTAAACGATTAAGTATCAATCCTCATACATAATATAGTAAAACAAGTCAAATTAATAGGATAAATGATAGTAATAAAATGTACTTATTTGAGTTCATCAAATATCCCCCCACTTGAACTTTACTTGTCCCCAAGTAAACCTTAGATTAAATCTCATGAAAATGTATCCTAAAAGATGTTAGGATTTATTTTTATATTTAAGCATGTATTCGTTTATTTCGTAATCACATAACTAAACACTTAACGAATTAGAAGTAAAATAAAATAAGTCGATAAAAGCAAATCTAATCGTTTAACTGTCCAGTCGCGACGAATATTCTATCATAAGCTTGGCAAGTATACACATCTCCACCACTAAAGCTAAGGAATAACAAGTCTAAAGCGGTAAAAAGGGTTTTTAGGCTTAAGGGTTAATTATTCTCT
The DNA here is from genome assembly GCA_021014915.2 of Artemisia tridentata subsp. tridentata. Taxonomy (NCBI): domain Eukaryota; kingdom Viridiplantae; phylum Streptophyta; class Magnoliopsida; order Asterales; family Asteraceae; genus Artemisia; species Artemisia tridentata. Next base: position 162,561,972 of record CP139504.1, on the reverse strand, counting down.
TTTCACTATCGATCTCAAATTCCAGAAAAGGCGACAAAATCACAAATACATGATCGAATCCACGAACACGATACTTGCAATTGCTCAAATCCTTAACTCGAATAGGCTAAAGATAGGTCCAAACATCACCAATAATAATATATCAAAAAGGGCGACAAAATCATAAATACATAGCCGAATCCACGACTACGATACTTAAGATTGCTCAAATCCCTAATCTCAATAAATCAAAGGTTTGGTTGGATAAAGAATAATAAAGGGTATGGATAATTTTTGGGATATAAATTGGTGTAAAAATAAAAATAAAAATAAACAAAACAAATAAATTAAAATCCTAAGTGTGGTTAATCACTATCCCAACCATCCCATGAATAAGACTCATATCATTGAATAACTCACGCTTTAACACTTGAAACACACGCTTTAGGTAGACACGAATTATACTCAACAAAATCTTAATCAAAGAATAAACCTTAATTGGCGTTCCCATAACTGCCAATTCCCATTCAATCCATAGATATAGTACAACAAATAGTGGCCATATGAACCACTTACATAACTTTACATCGTTGGCTTAAAATAAACATCCAACTCTTTTTTCTTTCTTTTTCTTTTCTCATTTTTTTTTTTTTTTTTTTTTAAGACATAAACATAGATGTGTAAAATTTCACCACATCACTACAACTTTCTTTCCGGATAATTTTTATTCGTACTTTTCATACTTTCAGAAATAACGCTAATAGTGAAAGTAGTAAACACACGAAAAATAAACTCAAAAATATACAATATTTACTTTCACTCCAATTTGCATTGTGCAATTTCCCGACCTAACCATAGATAATGAATTACGCACGCGAACACAGGTAATGTAAGGAAACACACTCTGCCTATAGCAATTAACCAACCACGGACTTTAATCTACAGGGTAGGCTAAGGTTTAAGGTGTAACGAAACATTTTAAACATAGGTGTAAGAAACGAAAGGAATGGCTCTGAGGGTTTTTCTAGGGGTATCTTACTCTTAAAATGAGAGTAACAAAAGGGTTTATACGGGGGTTAACTAACCAGTGTAGTTAGTTAATAACACGTAACATATAATAGGCTATTTGGGTGTAATCCTAGAATTTTACCAATTTAGACAAGTCATTCCAATTAAATAAATAATACTCATTATGGTGGTCTCGAATAGTATACAAGCCAAGTTCTAAAGTTTACAAGTCACCGGCACACTCATAGATTTGTGAATTTTGGAAAAATCACAATTTTTGAAAATAACGTCATGTGTGCAGTTATGCAACTTAGATCTTAAACAAAAACATGCTAAAAAAATTTTAAGTTTGATATATTAAGCATATTTTAAGCATAATTTTTGAAAAAGTTTAGGACAAGTAATTGTTAAGTGTTCTAATTCTCCTATCCCCCCACTTAAGTTAAACAACGTCCTCGTTGTTTGTATAAAAGGTTAAAAACTGGAAATAAAAAAGAATTAGAACGGAAAAACTCCCCTGAGATTTGCTCGGTATGATCCTCCATTAGTATATGAGCAAAAATCAACTTCTTGTGGATTAGAACGTTAAAGCTTCATACTTGATGTATCCACAGGAAATCCAGGAAACTATAATACCACCAACACTTTTAAACACACCTAAGATAAGAAAGGTTCAACTTGCATAATACATTAGTAGTTAGGAAAAATAAAACTAAAAAATTAAAACTGAAAATCATCAGGTCAGTCGATGCGCCGTATCTTATTGAAGAAGATACGCCGTATCGAGCCTGGAATAAATACGGATCAGAATAAAGATGCGCCGCATCCTTAACCAGGGATGCGCCGCATTAAAATAAACTGATAAATAGTTTTAAAGTCGAAAAATAAAAAATGCAGAAAAATAAAATAAGATATGACCATTGCAGAGGATGCGTCGCATCTCAGGACTGAGATGCGCCGTATCTTCGTGCGGCCTGGACTGACTCGACACAGAAAACAGAATAATAAAAGATAAATCCGGGTTGTCTCCCGGTCAGCACTTGTCTTTATTCCAGAGTCTTCAAGTTAGACTCACGTTCAGCACTTTACTTGGTCCTTGTCACGGTCCATCCTTCTTCCTTCATCCGAAAGATTTTCCCGTATATCTCTGCGACGTTTTCCTCCGTTCGACTTAATCTAATATAACTTTTGGTCATCACAGCAGTATATTCTTCATCAGGACCCAAAGAATATTTGATGATTTTAAATTTTTCAGAAATAATCATGGGTGGCTCATTGTATGGAATCCCAAGTAGTTGACACTTTCTTTTGGTGAACTCTTCTTCGTCCTTGTCAACAAACTTAAAATAAGGATCCTTAATCAAATAGTCATCTAGTTCCTCAATCAACGATTCATTATTATTATCATCTTGAATCGCCTCCCATTCTCTTTCCAAATCATATTGTAACCGTCGACTAAGCTTTGTGAAATCATCAAACTGTTTATGCACCCATTCCCAGAAAGTAGTATCCGATGTCCCCTTAAGTCCTTTCAAGCGTTCAATCCTGCCCTTTTCTTGTAAAGCCTCCGATTTTCGTGGGCAGTCTTCAACATTATCGTACCACTCATAATCTTCAAAGGTTACATCCTTTCCAACTCTTTTCATCCCAATTATACTTCCCCCATTACAGGTTCCGTCACTTTTATAATCACAGGTTGGCCAAACACTACTCCCGTCTTTGAAAACGAAGGGTGTACAGGTATGATTAATGTGCTCAAATTCCCATGGTTTATCCCAAACCCATGGTACTTGGTCATTCCATTCATAGTACCAGGTGTTTTTGAAATCATCATAAGTCTTAAATCCTGGTAGATCCCCAGTAAGCACATCATCATCGACTCGAAGAAGGTAGTTAAATTCCTTGAACTGCTTGCACAAGGGTGTCTCATACTCTAACAAATCAATGTCAATTCTGAAAAGTTCTTCAATGCCTTCATTGATTGTTGAATCATGATGTGACAACCCATAATCGCTTTCTACTTCTTCGTCTTCTCCTCTCATCCAATATACCCATAATGCATCCTTAGTAGCTCGATCCATGCTCTTATGGTTATTAAACTTACTAGCTAACCATTCAGAAAAATCAACATCGTTAGGGTCATGGTTAACGTCAAAGCAAACCTTTCCAATCTTATTCTTTTTTATCTCCATGAACTCGTTAAATTGCTTCTTAAAACTCCGAGTCAACCATGAAGTCATAATCTCCTTGACTTCGTTTGCAGGGGCAAATCCCGGACTACCATATTTGAGTTCTAACCAATCATTGAGGGAGAGGTCTATCAATCTTACTATCCTGCCATGAAATAGTAATTCCGCCAAAGCATAATTCATGTCATTATCCTGATAGTTCTCATTTAATCCCTTGTACCACTCGAAATAAGGCATGTAAGAGTTTTGGGTATTGTCTCCACTACAGTTGTTGTTGCTTGAGTCCATGTATGCAAGAGAGAATTTCCCATCATCCTCTTCGATAGTAGTCCAGTTCAATCCTTCTGCTTCAATCTTAGGCCATAAGAGCGACAATTCTTCTCCAGTGTACCTCACAAATACATCATAAGAGAATACCTCTTTGTCAATGTTGCATAAACGCATAAATTCCTTAAAAGCTGCTTCAAGAGGAGTCTCCCAAGAGAATAAGTCTGCATCGATCATGAGTACATTGAATGAATCTGAAAACAAGCATTCCTTAGCAAGATATCCGTTAACTGACATGTCTTCCATAGCAAAATCTGTCATCCAAGGTAAAATCATCAGTAGGATTTGTTCGCTAGAAGAGAAATTAATGAATATAGAAACGGATATAAGAATAAAAATAGCTGATATCTGCAGACGATGCGCCGTATCCAAAGAGTTGGATACGCCGTATCTTAATACGTTAAAATTTAATCAGATTTTTATTCAGAAAATAGATACGCCGCTTAGAATTTATGAATGCGCCGTATCGAATTAATCAATCAAAAATCAATTTATCTAATTAAAATTAAATGCGTCGTATTAACGAAAGTTAATGCGCCGTATTTTCGTTACGTTTAAAAATAAAAGATTTTTGATTCAGTAAGATGCGCCGTATCGACGGAAATCGATACGCCGTATTTGTTTAATAATTCGCAAACTGTTTTTAATTAAAATAATAGATACGCCGTATCTTCAGAAGAAGATGCGTCGTATGGCGTTAACGTTTAGAAAAATTTTTTATCAAAACAGATACGCCGTATCTACAAAAGCAGATGCGTCGTATTACTTTATCGCTTAGAAAAATTTTCTTGTTAAAAACAGATACGCCGTATCTTGGGGAAAAGATGCGTCGTATCGAATTAATTAAACGCGTTGTATTAAAAAAAATTAAACGCAATACGCCGTATCTGAGAGATCAGATGCGCCGTATCGTTTGATTTAGCACAGTACAACGATAGCAGAACACACAAAAAAAACGAAAAATAAAACAAAAATTAAACACACGAAACAAAAATAAAACACACAAAAATAAAAACAAAAGCAAACAAATAACACACAATACAACAAATATGCAAAATAGTACAATGATGCAATTTAATCTAATAAAAAGAAAAATAACCTAATTAAAATACTAATCAAATTAACAGATAATAACAATTCACTCCCCGGCAACGGCGCCAAAAACTTGATGCGCGTGATGTGTCGTTGCGGTTTAGCAGTTTTAATGCCTACTCAAGTTTTAAATTTATATTTAGCCGACTTATCAATAACACACACACTTAACGAGCAGTGTACCCGGTCAGTATGAAGATAATGGTAAGTAGAGTGTCGATCACTAAGAGTGGAACGTATAATCTCGTTAATCTAATCAGTATTTTAATATCCTAACGCAAGGGGGTTTCAGCCTGAGAGACTGGCACAGTTTTGTTTGCAATTAAATAATAAAATAAACAAATAGGCACGAATCAGCAAGTAGCACACACGTACACAGATAGATACTAGAGACAATAAGAGGGCTGTCCTTATGATTAAGTAGATTGTCACTTGTTTTATTGATAGCTTTATATGAAGTGTATGTAATTAACCCTTTCTCGTTGGTCCTATTCTTATCGGCGAGTAAACCCTTAATGACGACTTATGTCTAAAAGTTATTCCTAAGTGATCAATTTAGAAACAACCGTGGGAGCCACACCTTGTCCCGCAGTCGGGTGCCCGCAAGCCACTAATAAACACAGAGGTGGTCAATGCACTAATAAGTAGTAACCAAAGACATCAACATATAAACTTTAATTGATGGGAAAGCAAGTATTAAAGGGAGTGCAATCTTTCCGTTGTCACATTACACAAGCCACCAATCCTGATGAATTAAAGTTTGCTAAAACAATAAAACAAAACTACTTAATGAATTAAATACATGCAGCACCTTCTTACAGCTCTTGTATCTTAGATTTGGGTGTGTCTTGTGCTGCCTTCTTGACTGAATTCGTCCTTCTCTTCTGTTCGGTCTTTAGGTTTTCGAACTTCCGAATCTCCTCCCTTAATGCGTCTGGTCTACGGGGTATTTATAGTTTGTGTCTGAGGAAAGATGCGGCGCATCTACTTAAGTAGATGCGGCGCATGTACTTAACTTCGCGTGGGGTCCAAGATTATAATATTCAGGAATATTCGTACACCGCCAGAAGATGCGGCGTAACTCCATGATTAGATGCGGCGCATGTCCTCTTGTATCTTGGATCGTATCTGGTGATATCTTGATAGAGATGCGGCGCATGTTGATAGTGAGATGCGGCGCATCTGGAGCAGATTAGTCTTGATCTTCTTCATTTCAGTAGACTCTTCCCTTTATGCACGTTTTGCTCCATTATTAGTCCAAAATCGCCAAGTTTCACCAAATGCTTGTTTTTACCTGAGAATTACAAAAGTAAACGATTAAGTATCAATCCTCATACATAATATAGTAAAACAAGTCAAATTAATAGGATAAATGATAGTAATAAAATGTACTTATTTGAGTTCATCAAATATCCCCCCACTTGAACTTTACTTGTCCCCAAGTAAACCTTAGATTAAATCTCATGAAAATGTATCCTAAAAGATGTTAGGATTTATTTTTATATTTAAGCATGTATTCGTTTATTTCGTAATCACACAACTAAACACTTAACGAATTAGAAGTAAAATAAAATAAGTCGATAAAAGCAAATCTAATCGTTTAACTGTCCAGTCGCGACGAATATTCTATCATAAGCTTGGCAAGTATACACATCTCCACCACTAAAGCTAAGGAATAACAAGTCTAAAGCGGTAAAAAGGGTTTTTAGGCTTAAGGGTTAATTATTCTCTTTTCACTATCGATCTCAAATTCCAGAAAAGGCGACAAAATCACAAATACATGATCGAATCCACAAGGGGAACACAAGTCAGTAATGGCTTGGGTTCCTAAAAGAAACTAACCCTTTCTTTTACTGTGCAGGGCAACCCAGAAGAGGAGCTTAAAGATCATATTATTGTTGATAGTGGTTGCTCTGGCAGCATGACAGGGGACAAGGAGATCCTGTCAGATTTTAAGGCATATTATGGAGGAAGAGTTGCATTTGGTAATGATCCTGATGGAGGGAGAATCACTGGCAAAGGAACAATCAAGGCTGGATGTATTGATTTTGAGAATGTTAGATATGTGAAGGAGCTCAAGTTCAACCTATTGTCAGTATCTCAGATTTGTGACAAGAAGTACCCAATTCTGTTCACTGATACAGAATGTCTCATTCTCTCCCCTGAGTTCAAATTTGTTGATGATCACTTGGTAACATTGAGAGTACCAAGAACCAATGATGTGTACAGTTTAGACTTAAAGAGTCTCAATTCTGCTGGAAGAGCAACATGTTTAGTAGCAAAGGCATCATTGGAAGAAGCACATCTGTGGCACAAAAGACTAGGTCATGTTAATTTTAAGAACATCAACAAGCTGGTCAAAGGAAATTTAGTTAGAGGTTTACCTTCCAAAACATTCAAGACTGATCATTCATGCTTGGCTTGCAAGAAGGGTAAACAACATAAAGCTTCATGTAAGAAGCTTGGGGAAAGAGATATTAGAGAACCTTTGGAGTTGCTACACATGGATCTGTTTGGACCAGTTTCAGTAGAGAGTTTAAACAAGAAGAAGTACTGCTTGGTTGTGACAGATGATTGTAGCAGATTTAGTTGGGTCTTTTTCTTGGGATTCAAAGATGAAACCTTTGATGCTATCCATGACCTGATAGTAGCCCTTGAAAATCAATTAAGACTCAAAGTAAGAGGTATTAGATGTGACAATGGAAAAGAATTCAAGCACAAGCATATGGATGAATTATGTGCCAAGAAAGGGATCAAGAGAGAGTTTAGCATTGCTAGAACACCCCAGCAAAATGGTGTTGCAGAAAGAAAGAACAGGACTTTGATAGAAGCAGCTAGAACAATGCTTGCAGATTCCCAATTACCTATTCTCTTTTGGGCTGAAGCCATAAGTACTGCTTGCTATGTGTTAAATAGAGTTTCAGTAACTAAACCTCAGATGAAGACACCTTATGAGTTACTAATGGGAAAGAAACCAAACATTCATTTTCTAAAACCTTTTGGCTGCTCTCTGACTATTCTAAATACTATTGATTCTTTAGGAAAATTTGATGGTAAGTCAGATGAAGGATATCTATTGGGTTATTGTACAAATAGCAAAGGTTTTAGAGTTTATAACAGGAATACCAAAAAGGTACAAGATTGTCTTCATGTTGAATTTTTGGAAGATAAGGAAACTCAGAAAGGTAAAGGTCCTGATTGGATGTTTGACCTTGATCTCAAGTTCACTCCATCTATGAATTATGTTCCTGTTAGAGAAGAGAATCAGGCTAATCACAAAGAAGATGATTCACAGTACATTGTTCATGGAGTCAATGTTACACCAGAAGATGTTCCTGACAAAGAACCTGAAGTTACTAATGAAGATCAAAGTACTGCTCAACCAACTAATATAGTATCTGATGAAGATCAAGCCATACAAGATGAACTTAATAGGATGCTTTTTCAAGAAACTATAGCACAATCCTATGAAGATGAACAAAGGAAGGCTTATGAAGCTGCAAAGAAAAAGAGTGTATTTCAAGATACTGTTCACAGTACTTTTAATCAACGTACTGATGATCTTTTTGACAGTACTTCTGGTATGTTAGACCAATCAAATTGGAACAATGCTGATGATTCCAATATTGATGATGATGATTTGGATAATGCTAACATTCCTGGTTTAGAAGAAATTGATGATGAGTTTAATCCAGAAGGTATTTTCTCCAATGAAGGGATTGATTTTACTAACTTGGAGTCTGATCTTCCAGTACCACCAACTCCTACATTGAGAGTTCATAAAGCTCATCCTCAAAGTAACATTATTGGATCACCCTCTTCAGGAGTGGTTACAAGGAACAAAGTTAAAGGACTTTCTAAGCAACATTCTGCTTTACTTAGCTTTGTTTACAAACAAAACAGGATGAATCACAAAGATCAACAAACATGCCTGTTTGCTTGCTTTCTATCTCAAGAAGAACCCAAGAAGGTAGCTCAAGCTTTAGCTGATGAAAGTTGGGTTGAAGCCATGCAAGAGGAGCTTCTACAATTCAAGCTATAAGAAGTCTGGGTATTATGTGATTTACCTGATGGCAAAAGAGTCATTGGTACAAGATGGGTTTTCAGAATCAAAAGAGATGAAAGAGGGAATGTGATCAAAAATAAAGCTAGATTGGTTGCACAAGGATATCGCCAAGAAGAAGGAGTGGATTATGATGAAGTGTTTGCTCCTGTTGCAAGGATAGAGGCAATAAGGTTATTTCTTGCCTTTGCATCATACATGGGATTTCCTGTCTACCAAATGGATATGAAAAGTGCTTTCCTTTATGGCACAATTTCTGAGGAAGTTTATGTTAAACAACCTCCTGGTTTTGAAGATCCTGCACATCCAAACAAAGTCTATAAGGTGATCAAGGCACTATATGGCCTTCATCAAGCTCCCAGAGCTTGGTATGAGAAACTCTCAAATTTTCTATCACAACATGGTTATAGGAGAGGAGCAATTGATAAGACTTTGTTTATCAAAAGGGATAAGAAAGACATTATGTTAGTCCAAGTATATGTGGAAGATATTATATTTGGAGCAACAAAGAAGTCTATGGCGAAAGAATTTGAAGATCTTATGCAGAAAGAGTTTCAAATGAGTTCTATGGGAGAATTAACCTTCTTTTTGGGACTTCAAGTTAAACAAACAAAAGATGGAATCTTCATTAACCAAGAAAAGTATGTTGCAGACATACTTAAAAGATTTGACCTTCCAAATCTCAGGCCTCCCACCACACCCATTGATAACAATAAACCCTTATACAAGGATGAAGATGGACAAGCTGTGGATGTCAAGCTTTATAGATCAATGATTGGTTGTCTTATGTACTTAACTGCATCAAGACCTGACATCATGTTTGCTGTATGTTTGTGTGCAAGATATCAGGTTACACCCAAGGTTTCCCATATGTATGCAGTCAAGAGGATTTTTCGATATCTCAAGCATCAATCGAAGTTAGGATTATGGTATCCTAAGGAGTCACCTTTTCACTTGGAAGCTTTTTCAGATAGTGACTATGCAGGGGATAACTATGATAGAAGATCCACCTCAGGAGGCTGTCAATATCTTGGAAGAAGATTAGTTTCCTGGCAATGTAAGAAGCAAACCATTGCTGCAACCTCCTCTACTGAAGCAGAATATGTTGCTGCTACAAGCTGTTGTGGACAAGTTTTGTGGATGCAAAATCAACTCTTGGATTATGGATTCAATTTCAAAAATACTCCTATCAATATTGATAATGAGAGTACCATCTGCATTGTGAAGAATCCAGTTTATCACTCCAAGACCAAGCATATTCAGATTAGGCATCACTTCATTCGGGATTGTTATGAGCACAGGCTTATAAATGTGGTTAAGGTTCACACAGATGCTAATGTAGCTGATCTACTCACTAAGGGCTTTGATGTTTCAAGATTCAACCACTTAGTTGTGAGCATTGGGATGATTAACTACTAGGCTACATTTGAGGGGAGGCTTTAGTATTAGTTAGTATACTTTCTTTTAGTTCTTAATAAAAGTATTGGTTTTTAGTAATTTAGTTTAGCCTATATGTTGTATTTGAGGGGAGGCAACATAAGCTATTAGTTAGACCTTAAGCATGAACCATTTACAAATTCTTGGTTTTAGTTTGGTGTATTGATTGTGGATAAGAAGATGGAACGTACTGCTTTCTTGCTTAAAGTACTGCCTCAGCAACGTACTGCTTCAACGTACTGCTTACGTGGACGTACTGTTCCAACGGTCAAAAATTGTGGGGCTACGGTTAATTAATTCCTTACGGCGGAGATAATAAGTTAATCAAAACGGTAACTTTATTATTTTGAGTTTGATTTGTTTCCATCCTATTTAAAGTAACTCTCCCTATTTCCCCGCCTTTTACCTTATTCGAGATCCCTCATTCGCTTTTACACCACAATCTTTTTAACGAAACACACACTCAAAGCGAATTTTTCTCTACCACTCATCATGGCGAATCGACTCACTGTTAGCAAACACAATATGCTCGCTAATTTGGACAAGACAAGGGATAATGTTGATTTTCATGCGATCATTGATTTCTTAACTGGGTCTTCCATCAACTACTCTATTTTAGTTGATCCTGATGTTATTGGTCCCTGGATGCAAGAATTTTGGGCTACTGCAACGATTGAAGATGACTCGTTGATTAGGGCTACGGTTGCTGGACGCACTATTCGGATTTCTGAGGCCACGATTAGGGATGTGTTGATGTTTAATGATGAAGGGGGGGCTGCTCGTTTTGAAAAACAAGTGCTTTGGGACACTCTAAGTGATATAGGTTATGAAGGAGATCTGACGAAACTTATTTTTCAGAAGCCATTGTTTTGTTCTCATTGGAAGTACCTCATTCACGTTTTACTTCATTGTTTAAGTCCCAAGAGTACTTCTTTTGATCAATTTGGTCAAAATATTGCATCTGCATTAGTGGGTTTGGCTACCGATCAAAGATTCAACTTTTCAAGACTAATTCTTGATGGTATGCTTACACATATTGCTAATGGTTCACCATTCTTAATGTATCCAAGGTTTGTTCAGTTATTCTTGAACAATCAACTTGAGGATGTCCCTAAACCTCAAAGTTTTTTACCCACTGTCAAACTTCCACCAAAGGTGTTTACTTTTCTATCTAAACAAAGTGTCAAGTTTTCTGGAACCAACACACCTTTGACTGCTCATATTTTGGGAGTTGCACAAGTTGTTTGAGATGCAGAGCAAGAGCAAGAGCAAGAAGAACATTCTGAATCAGCAAGCCAAGAGTCTCCAGTTTCAAGAGAAGTTAGTATTCCTCAACCTACTGCTTCTCAACATACTGCTTCTCCACATTCTGCTACTCGGGAAGATACTGCTCCTATGGACATTCCTACTCATGAGGAGTCAGATCAAGGTATGAATCAACCACCATCTCCTCATGATTATTCTTCCACAAATATGTCTAAGCAATTTCAAGAAGAAGAGGCAGAGTTGGATAATTATGCTTTAACAAGGGAGTTAAAGAGGCTGAAAAAGGAGAGTGAGGCTCAGGCTGCTAAGATAGTCAAGTTAAAGACTAAGTTTCAAAGATTGAAGAAGTATGTTTGGCCACTAGTTCAACACCATAGATTATGGGTAAAGTCTTAGAAGCAGACTGGTCAGAAACCTAAGAAGTCTTCTCAGTCAAAGAAGAATAAGTCTAAGAAGCAATCTTCATTCCAATTGGGGAGGAATTTAGAGAATTTGAATGAAGATGCTGGTTTTGAACAAGATGCTGGATTTATGGATGATACTCAAAGGACACCACCTGAACATATTCCTCAAGATACTGCTGAGAGGAAGAGTGATGAAACAGAGCAAATCAATTTGGAAGAAGCTACTGTTGAAGTAAGAAGTGGTGATACTGAGGAAGTAAATTTGGAAGGAGCTGAAGCTGAAAGTACTGCTCAACAAGGTACTGAGAGGCAATTTACTATTACACCTAGAACTTTGGATTTTGAAGAAGATATTGGTCCTTCAAGACAAGTTCAAGAGGAAGTTGGCCCTTCTAAAACAGCTCAGGAAGAAGATGTTATAGCTCATACTAACAGTGATGATGAAACAATTGCTGATATTATGCTTAATATGTCAAGTCAAAGAGGCATCAGTATTCATGAGGTTGAACAACAACAACAACATCATACTTCTTCTCAACCTACTCAGGAAATAGATCCAAAAGATAAAGGCAAAGGGATCTTGGTAGAAAAGAAGAAGAAGAAGATGACATTGGCACAGTTAAGACAAATTCAGATTGCCAAAAATGAGGAAGCAGCTAGACTATTGCAAGCTCAGATAGATGCTGAAGAATCAAGGAAGACTGTTCAATCACAAAGGCCAATTAGTAAAGCTAGAGAAAGGAATGATATGATGGCTTATCTGAAAGGTCGAGGATATACAGGTTTAGTCAGATTGACATATACAGAGATGAAGGATCTGTATGATGCTGTTAGAGAAGCTATAGAAAAGGATCTTGCAAGCATTATTTCTTTTGAAGATAAGGAGCTTGAAGATAAAAGAAAGGAAAGAGCTGTTACAAGGAGCTCAAAGAGGAAAAGAACAACTGATGAACAGCTATCAAAGAAGTTCAAGGAAGCTGTTGAATTAAGAACAGACACAGTTGATGAGCTAAGGAATTATCTTAGAGTTGTTGACTTTGAAAATCCAAAATTGAAAGAAGATACTGATAAGAAGTCCAAGATATCTACTTTTTCAGTTGTAGAATCTCAAGAAGGAGATTATCTGATCTTTCATAGACAAGATGGAAGTTTTAGAGTGTTCAATTCATTATGGGATATACTACATCTGATTGATAGAGATGATATGCTTCAGTTATATCTCCAAGTGCAAACTTATTTTGAGCATATTCCACCACAAGGAGTAGGTTTGATATTATTAGGAGATCTCACAACAATCTGGGAGACAGAGGAAACAAAGGACAGTACTTTGTGGGAAAATCAAGATAATTGGGAGATTAACAGATGGAGATTCTTTGAATCAGTTGGAATACATGTTTTGGAGTTAGAAGATGGCACTATGATTCATATGCTAGCAGAACAGAGATATCCACTCACAAGAGATCTGATGATCAGGATGCTAGAGCATGGCATGGAAGTGGAACAAGAGAATGAAGTAGCATTGACGGTCAAAAAATTATTCATCAAGTGGACAACTGAATCTGAAGATTAATGCATAACTACTGGTATGGTTTAATTATTATATAAATCTTTTGAAAAATAAGTACTTTCTTCAAAGTACTGCTAGTCAAACAATACTTTCTCAAAGTACTGCTTGTAGCATAAAACCAGTAAAGTCTTTTGATAAAATCAGTAATTTTTGATAAGTGCAAAAAAAAATTGAAGCATAAAGATTAAGCAGCAACAAATGGTTTTGAAAGCAACAGCATGGTGTTAGTACTTGTACTACACAAAAAATGGTAATCAACTCACCATGTTTAATAAACAAGAAAGAGTTTGACTCATCATGAGGGTACGGCTCTGATGTGATTATCAAATCCGTTTTTAGTTGGCAATTTACTAAAAATTGTATGGTTTTCAACTCACCATATCTATATTAGTGAAGAGTTGGCTAGCCCACAAGATAATGGCTTTGTGGTAAAGGCTGTGGAAAACCATTATATGGTAATTAGTTCACCATGGTAGTGATTGTACTAAAAGAACTAGCTAGTCCAAAAGCAAACGGCTATTTGGTAAAGACTACTCAAATCCATTGATAGCTGATGATTTGCTAAAAATCATATGGTTATCAATGTACCATGGTTTTCTAAATCTAAACATTGGCTACTCCAGAGTTAATGGCTTTGGTAAAGAGACATCAAAATCCATTAAGTTTTCGATGATTCACCTCTCACAGGAGTTAACACACCTGGAAGTGATGAGAATAGTATGAAACTTTTAAGATCTGATGTACCTATTGTCAATATGATGCTGTGTTGCTGAAAAGATATGATGCTGAAAAGAATTGTTGCTGATGAAGATTGAAGATATTGATTGCATTGATGATGACAAAACAACAACGAGACAGATTTCAAAGATACAACCTTTCCTTGAAGATAAAGTGTTGAAGTTAAAGAAATACAAAGGAACTTGAAATCAAGCAAGTAGAATTCAAGTTAGGGGAGGATTGTTGGGCTATGAAATATCAAAGTACTGCTGAAAGTCAAAGTACTGCTACTCAAGTCAAAGTACTGCTAATTAAGTTAAAGTACTGCTGCTCGTTGAAGGACTGCTATGCAAATAGTTTAAGGACTAATGTGTAATTCTAGAATGTTCGTATTAGATTAGAGTTATAATTAGAATTACTTGTCGTTCAAGTTTGTAAACCGACTAGGGTTTTCCTTGTGCCTATAAAAGGATCCCTAGGTTGGCATTAGATATATGCGATTAGAGAAAAGTATTAGTCGATTGTTAGAAGTATTAGTGATTAGAGTTTGTTAGTGAATCTGTGTAAGAAAGCAGGTTCAAGGTTTTAATAATATTCAAAGTTGTTTATTAATTCTTCTTAGCTTTGTTGAAGTAGATTCCGCATACTTAGCAAAGTATATCAGTGTTTCATTATTAATAGTTTTGAATTCATTCAAAGTTGTTAAACCGTAGACAAGCTAAAAGTTAGTTTGGTCAGAGTATATCGATCCAACAGCTTTCTTGTTTGGGATTGGTTCTCGGATAGTTACTGTTGGGAATTATATATTCTATAGATTTGATGATACAAAACAAGAAGAATGAAACATTAATTACAGCTGAAAACTTATTTTAGACTATCTAACTAACAATAAGTTTTGTGACCGTTTATGGGCTCAAGGCTGTTTAAACCTTGATTTAGGATTTTAACTATGATAAGTGATAATATTGGCGGAATTATTGAATGAAAGAAACAATATTATAACAACAAAGTTTTGCCAACTTCTCCATTTGTTATTCAAACTAGCCTCAATGCTATGTGATCAAGTATAGCACGATTACACTCTAATCAGGGATTAATGATCCTTGAGGCTAAACAAACCTAACAACATCAGACCCCTTGTCTGATGTTCCCACACACACTCTTTTGATGTTTTACATATTGACACCCATTAGTGTTTAAATTCTAAGAACACTAGAACACTACATAAAACATATTAAGTGTCTAAGCTATGATCTCCTTTTTATAGAACAAAGGAGATCATTACAAAGTTGATAAGTCTTGTCTACTACTTGCTTGTGTATGTCAGTCATTAAGATACAACTTGTATCTTTATGTACAACTTTGTTGACTGAACAAATATCTAGATATTATCTATAGTATATAAGTGATTCATATAAATAATATCTTCTTCATCCTTATCCATCCAGCAGTAGTATGACTCATAGCAGCAACTGATACACTAGAAGACTTAACTGTGTAATCACCAGACTTAACCACCAGACTTAACTAGGAGACTTAACTGGGAGACTTAACTGGGTAATCACCAGAATTAACCACTCCTGCAACCAGAATTAATGTTTCATCTCATCAAATCTATAGAATATATAATTCCCAACAGTTAGACCTTTAACAGGTGGTCTTGTTGCCTTTTGTTGTTGTGATTGGGGTGTGGTTGTGGTTGTTTTTGTGGTTGTGATTGTTTTGGTGTTGATGACTTTATAGACATAAGTTGTAGTATTACCTTAGCCAGACTAACATCATCATCCAATTCCTCAGCAGTAGAATCAACTTTAGTCTCAACAGTAGGAACTTCAACACCAGCAGTAGAATGTTTGACTCCAGCAGTAGGATCATTATGGACTTCTGCAGTAGGATCATTAAACCTAGCAGCAGAATGAATTACCTCAGCAGTAGAATCATCCTTAGCTATATTTTCTTTGTCACCAACAGCAGAATCAGCTTTATCCTTAACAGTAGAATCTCCCAAGCCTTTGATTGACTCCACCATCACTTCTGAAGCTTTAACAAGCTGCCCAGCATCCAAAGTCTTTAATTTCTCTACTAACTGCTCCTTTTTCTATTTTTCCAAAGCCACTTCATTACCAGATTTGTCTTTAACCACAAATTCCTCATTTTGACCACTATCCATATCCATATCAACATCGCCTTCTTCATTAGTCTCAGCCTCCCCTGAAGTCTTTGTCTCATTCCTCCTCTGTTTGGGAGCATCCTCCCCCAAACCTATTTCTTCAGAGGAACTAACCCTTTATGCTTTCCCCACTTTCTTTAATCTTTTAAATGCCCTGGTTCTTGACCTCTTTTGACCTTCCAAAAGCCTAACTCTCATCTTCAAATTTTTGACTGTATGTGTGAGATCAAGAACCTGTGATTCCAATTTGGTACATTTTGCCATCAATTCTTTGATTGGTTTCATGCTATCCTCATCACTTCGGTCTGTGTTACCTGGCCCGAGAGGTGAATCATTGGAATTGTCATTGTGTACAGTTTTTGGTGCCATTAATTCCTTAGTTTCTTGTCTACCCTCATCACTTTGGGATGTGTGACCTTCCCTGAGAGGTAAATCAAAGGGTGTAAACTCAGTATCAAACCTAGTTTGATCATCTGAGCCCCCCATATTTTCCATTTGGCTGGGGTTTCCATCACCTGTTTCTGGTTCATGTGAACCTTCAACATTAGATATTGCCTTGGTTGGGGTCTTAGCTATGTTACCACTGACCTGCTTTTCTTCTAAGCTAGAAGCAGTAGTGGTAGCCCCTTCCAACATGTCACCACCTACATCTGTGACAGCCTCATCTGGTCCATCCATCCTAACACTAGCCTGAGGTAGCTCAGTGTTCTTATTTGGTGAATTCCTAGGGTTATGGGTCTTTTGAGGTTGTTCAGATGATTGCTCCAAATTGGGTGTGTAATGGGTAGCAGTTGTGTTTTCTGCACCTTCACCCTGATTTTGAATCAATGACAACATATAAGGAAATAATGGTGTCACTGTTCCAGAAAAATCCTTGCCATCCTTTTTCAAGTAGGAAAATAATTTCTTTTGAAGCACAGGGCAAATAAATTTCTTTTTATGTACCTTTGGATTGGAAAGTAGGTTATTAAGAATTAGTTGCAAAAACCTTGGATAAATATAATACTTTCCAGAAACATTCTTTTTCAAACCATCCATTATCATAGCCGAAAAATTAAAAGGTTGTCCTTTGGCCAGACAAATCATAGCAGATGCTTGAGTTGTACTGAATTCATTCCAACCTGAAGTTTTAGGACTTAGACAATGGAGAATGGTGTGAATTAAAAACTTCCATTGAGGACAAAGAAGACCTTTATAAAACTTTAAACTTTCATTTTTCTTCTCATACCCCATATTTTCAAGTTCTTCAAAAATGATAGAATTTCCAAGACAAGTTATTTCCTCATCATCTGCAAAGTGAAGAGCTTCTCTCACAGATGATTCAGAAATAATTACCTTGTGGCCATCTACCTTAGCCTTCAAATATTCTTCCTCATTTTTAGTTTTGATCTTAACAGTAGACCAAAACTTATCAATGTGGGAAACATATATAGGAGGGTTTGCTGTTAATGCATACCTAATGTGAGTAGCATTAAGAAAGTCTATTACCTCATCAAAACCTTCAGCTTCTTTGGTCTTTTCAAGAAAAGCAACTTGATTGTGGTTTTCAGAAAAGATTCTTGTCGACATTGTTAATTAGGGTTTTGATTTTGCGGATTTTGAAAATCAGATGTTAAAAAGTATGTTAGGGTTTGAATTAGAGTGAATTTTGGGCGCACAAAGTCAATTATGAGATCCAGTTAGGTTTTTAAGCCCTTCAGATCGAATTAGGTTTTATTCGCGCCAAATTTACAAAACCGACCCTACACTTTCAAACCAAGCAGCAGAATCCCAGAAGTTACAAAGCTAGCAGCAGAACCCCAACAGTAGAAAGTTTTGCCTAGCAACAGAAACTTTGTCACTAGCAATAGAATGTCTGCTGAAATTTCCAAACACCTTTTTCTCATCAAATAAGCAATACCCTTTGACTTATCCTACAAAAGATCAGTCCAAAACCACAAAAACACAAGAAACAATATTCCACAACAAGCACAATACATAGTTATACTTAGCAGATGTATAATCAACTAACAGCAGAACTAAATATAACTAGCAGCAGACAACACATAGCATAGCAAGCAGCAAAAACAACTTATTTGACTAATAACAGTACAAATCCTTAAAAACTATTACAAAAACACACAGAGATAAAAATTTTCAAAGATTGATCATCCTTATACTAGCAATTAAAAATTAAAATCTACCCACATCAAAACCTTTAGTGAGTAAATCTGCAACATTGTTGTCAGTATGGATTTTAACTATTTGAATTACCTTTTTCTCATAACAATCTCTTATAAAGTGATGTCTTATCTCAATATGTTTTGTTTTAGAGTGAAAAACAGGATTTCCTATAATACACATTGTACTGTTATTATCAATGTAAATTTTGGTGTTCATAAAGTTGTACCCATAATCCAGCAATTGATTCTAAATCCAGAGAACTTGTCCACAGCAACTAGAAGCAGCTACATACTCAGCTTCAGTTGTTGAATTAGCCACCACAGTCTGTTTCTTGCATTGCAAAGAGATCAACCTATTTCCAAGATATTGACATCCTCTAGTGGTTGACTTTCTGTCTAAACTTGCTCCAGCATAATCACTATCTGAGTATGCCACCAGATCAAAAGGTGAATCCTTAGGATACCAAAGGCCCAATCTAGGTTGACTCCTTAAGTACTTAAAAATTCTCTTTACAGCATTCAAGTGTGACACTTTAGGGGATACTTGAAATATGGCACAGGCACACACAGCAAACATAATGTCTGGCCTTGAAGCAGTTAGATACATCAATGAACCTATCATTGATCTATAGAGATGCACATCAACCTCTTCCCCATCTTCATCCTTGATCAGAGGTTTGTTGGACTCCATGGTTGTCTTTGCTGGCTTTACATCAGAAAAGCCAAATTTCTTTAGAATATCAGTCACATACTTGTCTTGACTGATGAATATCCCATCTTCCTTTTGCTTAACTTGAAGCCCCAGAAAGAAAGTGAGTTCCCCCATAGAACTCATCTGAAATCTGCTATGCATGAGCTTCTCAAATTCCACACATAACACCTTGTTTGTAGCCCAAAAATGATATCATCAACATATACTTGAACTAATAAGATATCCTTTTTGTCTTTCTTGATAAACAAAGTCTTGTCAATAGTTCCCCTGCTGAAACCATTGTTCAACAAGTACTTTGATAAGGTGTCATACCAAGCTCTAGGAGCTTGATGTAAACCATACAATGCTTTCTCCACCTTGTAAACCCTATCAGGATAATCTGGATCTTCAAAACCAGGTGGTTGGGAGACATATACTTCCTCATCAATTGTCCCATATAAGAAAGGACTCTTCACATCCATTTGATACACAGTGAAGTTCTTGTATGAAGCATAAGCCAAGAATAGTCTGATAGCCTCTATCCTTGCTACTGGTGCAAACACTTCATCATAATCTATACCTTCCTCCTGAGTGTATCCTTGAGCCACCAATCTTGCTTTGTTTCTGATCACTATGCCTCTTTCATCCCTCTTGCATCTGAAAACCCATTTTGTACCAATTGCCTTCTTCCCATTAGGCAAATCAACTAAGGTCCAAACTTCTTGAAGCTTAAACTGCATCAACTAAGGTCCAAACTTCTTGACAGAAAACAAGCAAACATACAATTCTGTAGATCTTTGTGGCTATTTCTCTGATGAAGAGATTGAGCAAATAACCCTTGATCAAACAAATCTCTGAAACCTTTTGTTTTACTTCTTGTTTGAACAGCAGAGTGAACGTCTCCAATAATTTGCTCCTTTGGATGATCCTTGTGTATTCTGGTGGTTGGAATAGGACTGACAGGAATTGCATTCTCCATATTGGTTAAGTCAGCCTCTGCACCAAACCCATCCAGAACTTCATCATCAGTATCTTCATAGATATTAACTAATCCAGGTATATCATGATCATTTCATCAAAGGATCTTCCATCTTCCTCAGCAGTAGGAAATATTGGTGTAGCAGTAGAAACACCAGGCTTAGCAGTAGTAACTTTGGGTGGAGTAGTAGAACCACTGGGCTTAGCAGTAGTGTCTCTTGGCTTAGAAGTAGAACCAGAGTAACTGCTGCCAATGTTATTTCCTTCCTTTTCAACACTTTGTGGTCCTTCATTAACCACATTATCAGTCTTAGAAGGTTTAACCCCACCTTCTACATCTTTATGAACAGCATCATCTTGTGAACTCCTGCCCTCTTTCTCTTTGGCTGTGAAAGTTTGATCTAGCTTCCATTTCTCAAACAAGACAAACTCCTTTGCAGATTCATTCTCCTTAACTTGTGTACCTGCATTGGAATTAGTTTGTGTACCTGCAGACTTGTTAGTTTGTGTACCTGCAATTACTGGCTCATAATTCATACTTTTGGTTAATGAATCAATGTCAAACAGCCATTCAGGTCCACTCCCTGCAACATTAGTTGTGGTTTCACTAAACCTAACATGCAGGTTTTCTTCAATATGCCTAGTTCTTTTATTGAATACCCTAAAAGCTTTACTATTGGTAGAGTATCCAACAAAGAAACCTTCATCTGCCTTTTCATCAAACTTTCCTAGGTTATCAATGGTATTTAAGATAGTAACCGGACACCCAAATGGTTTTAAGAAATCTATCGTAGGTTTCCTTCCATGCAACAATTCATAAGGGGTCTTGTTATGAGGCTTAACTACCTTACTCCTATTTTGCACAAAACAAGCAGTGTTAACTGCTTCAGCCCAAAAAGTAGTGGGTAATTTTGACTCAGACAACATAGTCCTAGCAGCCTCAATTAATGTCCTATTCCTCCTCTCAGCAACACCATTTTGTTGAGGAGTTCTAGCCACACTAAACTGTCTTAAAATACCATTTTCCACACAGAACTGATTCATCACACTATTCTTAAACTCAGTTCCATTGTCACATCTGATTACCATAACTTTGTGATTAACTAGGTTTTCTAATCTTGTTATGAAAGCCTTAAGAATGCCAGAAGTCTCATCCTTTAGTTGCTAAAAAGAAAAGGGATAATTACAAAAATAGCCCAAGCAACCAAGTTATTTTGCTTATCTACCCCGAGATCGAAAAATATTTTTTTTGTCAAGGGCAACCTACACTTTTTTGGGCAACTGAAATCTGGAAGTGTATTTTTTGGGCAACTTGTGTATTTTTGGGCAACTTGTGTATTTTTTTGGGCAACAATCGACATTTTTTGGGCAACTGGGGACACGTGTCATCATATGGGGCGAGTTTCCCAGTTGCCCGGGGTACGGGGTAGAAAAAGAAAATCACTTCAATCCATGGTCTATTTTGGTAATTATCCCAAAAGAAAACCCAAGTGAATCTACTATAGTCATCCGTGAAAACTAGGCAATACATTTTCTTATTCAAACTTTTCACATAAGTTGGCCCAAACAAGTCCATATGCAACATATATAAGGGCTAAGAAATAGAGTTCACTACTTTGGACTTACAAGAAGCTCTGTGTTGCTTTCCTATCTAACAAGCAACACAGGTTTCAGAATTTTCAAAAACTTTTGAACGTAAACCTCTAACAAGGTTTCCCTTAACCAATTTATTTATAGTTTTGAAATTTAAATGGCCAAGCCTTCTCTGCCAAAGTTTGGATTCATCATTTGTGGCCTTTGCAAATAGGTAAGTTAAATCTCTTTGGGGAATTATGTTCTTTATGTCCACACTGTATATATATATTGTCTGTTCTAGGGACTCTAAGTAGCACAGATTGATCATTAGGCAACTTAAAATCAGGAGATAAGACAAGACATTCAGTATCTGTAAAAAGAACAAAATTCTTTTTGTCACACATTTGTGAGACACTAAAAAGATTGAACTTAAGCCCTTTCACAAAGTACACCTTTCAAAATCCAATTTCCCTATTCTAATAGTACATTTACCAACAATCTTTCCACCTTTAGGATCATTACCAAAAGCAACATAGCCACCATCAAAAGCTTTAAAATCTTCAATGTTGCTTTGGTCTCCAATCATATGTCCAGAGCATCCACTATCAAAAATGCATTTGTCCTTTAGCTCCTCTTGTAGATTGCCCTACACATAAAGTAAGAGAGTTATTCTCTCTTGGGGACCCAAGCCATTACTGACTTGGATCTGCCTTGTGCATCAACATAATCAAATTTCTTAAAATCCATTGATGCACTGCTGTGTCTGAGAACATGATCTAAAACCTTAATTTTAGGTTTCCAGACCCAGCAAGCTGAGGCCTTAACAGCATAAAAGTGATTGCCCACAACAGTGTCTGTTATTACTTTTGGCTCAGCAGTAAAATCTGCTTTTCCCTTAGCAGTAGAAACAACTTTATTCTTTTGAATAGGCATTTTTGGTGCAGAAGTAGTAATTATCCTAGTAGCACCAGATCTCATTAAAACTTCTCTAGGAACCATGTTTCTATTAGGATCAGGGTGAGTTTTTT
Organism: Artemisia tridentata subsp. tridentata; assembly: GCA_021014915.2. Classification (NCBI taxonomy): domain Eukaryota; kingdom Viridiplantae; phylum Streptophyta; class Magnoliopsida; order Asterales; family Asteraceae; genus Artemisia; species Artemisia tridentata. The sequence goes on along the minus strand of CP139504.1, from coordinate 162,539,319 downwards.
TAGCAAAATTCTTATGGTTCACCCTAGTGTGTTGGTTCCATACAGGTTTTTGGTAGTAGTAACAATGTTCCTGTAAATGCTCAAAACTACCACAACTATAACAAGCCTTCTTAAGTAACTAAAAATCACTACATAACTTTTGTGAAATTAGGCTGTTCCAATTTCTTTGGTTTCCTTTAGGCCTGTTATTAAGCTTCCTAGGATGTTCTCTAGATTTCTCATCAAATTTAGCAAATTTCCTAGAGATATTAGCACCAAACACAGGTTTCACAAACTCAGCCTGTTTAACCTTAGTTTCAACAGTTTTAGGAATTTCTACCTTTTTAGCCTTAGCTTGCTCTGGCTCTTCTTGTTCATAAACCTGCTCTTGCTCTGCCTTTTGCTCTGTTTCTGCCTTTTGCTCAGACTTTTGCATTTTACTTCCTTGCTTAACCAACTCTTTACCTTTTCTTTTAGAACTAAAGCTTTCTTCTTTCTTTTCATCAGTACCCTCCACCACTTCAGTATTCACAAAGGTGCTTATCTCTCTTTTTGCAGATTCATAGAGTTCTTGAATCGTTTCATCATTAAATTGAGTGAGAGCTTTGAGCATCCATCCCTTCATGTTCTTCAGATAATAACACATGAACTTTCTTCTTTGAGCCTTGGTTGGTGGTTTATTCATTTTAGCCTTTAGTCTTTCTACAGCATAAAATTTCTTCTTTTGATCAAAGAACTCTTTTAGCAACCTAGACCTTTCATCAATTGTATACTACTCTTGCTCTTCTTGTTGAAGCCTCTGAGCAATTTCCAATCAGCATCACATTGGGCTCTTTCATCATCCCATTCATTCATCAGTGCTAATCTTTGAGCTTCTTTGTCAGCTGTAACTCTCGTTTGTTCTTCAATAATTTGGTTCTCCTCTTCAAACTCTTTGTCTAATTTCTCTGCAACCTCAACATCAAGTTGCATTTTTTTTAGCTCTTGAAAGTGGTTCCTCCACAGGCTCTTCAATAAGTACAGCTTTGCCTTTGCCTTTGCCTTGGCCTTATGAAGGTGGTTGTGTAGCTTTAGGTGTAGAAGATGGTTCTCTTATAACAACACCTTTGGTTGATGGTTTGGATGTCTTCAATTCTGTTAGTGCATGAGCCAAAATGCTCCCATCATCCATAACCTCAGCAGTAGAAACTCCATCTTTATCAGCAGTAGTAACTTCTGGTGTAGCAGTAGTATCTTTTGCACTAGCAGCAATATCATCTTTACCAGCAGCACTATCCACCTTAGCAACATAACTATCAATCACCACTTCATTCCTCAGCAATTACAAATTCCATTTCTTCACTCTCTGCACCAGCACCCTCATTGTCCTTAGCCTCCCTTGAGAAATCCAAGCTTCAGGGGAGGCTAAGGACAATGAGGGTGCTGGCGCAGAGAGTGAAGAAATGGAATTTGTGATTGCTGATAATCATGGGAATGAAGTGGTGATTGATAGTTATGTTACGAAGGTGGATAGTGCTGCTGGTAAAGATGATAATGTTGCTAGTGTGCAACTTACTAGTGCTAGTGCAAAAAATACTGCTGCTACATCAGAAGTTACTACTGCTGATAAAGAGTGATTTTCTACTGCTAAGGTTATAGATGATGAGAGCATTTTGACTCATGCATTAACAGAATTGAAGACATCCAAAACATCAATTGCTTCAAAATCTTCAAGATTGGATATGTTTCCAGGCATGAGCCTTGAAAATCCACTGTCAAATACTCTTTTATCTTCTAATTCCACCTGTGGATTGCCCTGCACATAAAGTAAGAAAATCAGTTCATTTTGGGGACCCAAACCATTGCTGACTTGGATCTGCCTTGTGCATCAACATAATTATACCTTTTTAAGACTATGGATGCACTGCCATTTATGAAACCATGATTGAAAACTTTAACTTTTGATTTCTAGACCCAACAAACTGAGGCCTTAAAAACATAAAAGTGATTTCCCAAAACAGTATCAGTTATTGCTTTTGGCTTAGCTGTAGAAACTACAGCTTTTGCCTTAGCAACACTAATTGTTGTATTCTTTTGAATGGGCCTTTTTACAGTTGAATGTGCTTTATTTGAAAACTTTGACAATTGTTTTGCACCATTCACTGTTCTTTTTGTGTTAGCAGTAATAACTGATCTAGCAGTATTAGTTACTACTGCTGGTTTAGAAACATTTTGATGATTCACCCTCCGAGCATAGTTCCAAACAGGCTTTAACAATTTTACCTTAAATGCTCAAAACTACCACAATGATAACAAGCCTTATTAAACATCTCAAAGTCACTTCCTAACCTTTGAGACATCATTCCATTCCAATTCCTCTGGTTACCTCTAGGCCTGTTAGTGTACTTCCTAGGTTGCTCAGTGTTTTCAATAGTTTTCCTAGACACCTCATCACCAAAACTAGGTTTGACAAACTTAACTTGTTCAACACTAGGTTTAACTGTTATACTTTCAACCTTAGGTTTAGTCTTTACCTGTTCCTCATCATCATCAAAAACCCAATCTTCAATGATAGGTGCATCAGAATATGTCTTTTCAGCCTTAGGTTTCTCCTCATTAGACTTACTATTTTCTCCTAAAGGCTTAGCATTAGACTCACCTAAACAAGACAATTCAGGTATAGGAGGTACATACTTTCCTGTTATTGAGGGAGGAACTTCATTATAACCTATACCACTACCTCTCCTCATTAATTGACACTCAATTGTCTTATTTACACTTTCAGATGCAAATTCAAGCTTATTTACCTTAACTTGATGTTTTTTTTCTCCTGATAAGCTGCATCTTTTTCTTTTTGAGCCTTTTCTAACCTTTTATTAACTCCTTTAATTTCATGCTCTTTCTTCAAGAACATTAACTTTCTCTACATACTCTAACTCATTCTGTTTAAAAAATTCAAGTCTTTCCTCAACAGATTTTAAGCCTACTTTATAGCCTAAATTGTCTAACTTTAACATTTTTACCTCTTCTATTAGCTTTTCATTCCTAGCCTTAAGTTCCTCAATAGTATCTAAACAAGATTTAAATGAACAACCAGAATCATTAGATACCTCAGAATCAGAACTTGATGAAGAAGAGTAGGCCATAAGTGCAAAGTTTGGTCCTTCAACTGCTTGGTCACTCCAATCATAGCCACCAAGACCATCACATTGAGACACTAAATCTGTAGAAGTTGTAGTTTCCACAGGCATAGTTCTCCTTGAAACTTCATTACTTTTGTTTCCTTGGTTCCTTGGTGCCCTACACTCTCTAGCAAAGTGACCCTTCCTGTGACAGTTGTAGCATTCAATCTTGGATTTATTAAAACCCATGTTATCATGCCCGTTGACCTTGAGGTTTCTTCTAGTCTTCTTTAAAAATCTTCTTGCTCTTACTGTTAACATTGCCATCTACCACTTCAAGTCCATCTCTTCAAGATCATCTAGATGGATCTGTTCTAAATCTTCATGCATAATCTGAGGACTTGTAGATTGACTAGCTAAGAAAGCATAGATAACAGCATCACTCAAGTTATCAAGGGTTGTAGACCCAGCAGCATTAACTTGTGTGCCAGCAGTACTAACTCCATGAGCAATATTAACTACTTCATTAGTACTGCTAGAACTGTTATTGGAGGAGGACACAAAAGCTAGGTTTTGTGTGTTTGAGGATGAGCTAGATGACCCTTTGACTTCATGTTCATAAACTTTAAGATTGTTATACAGATCATCTAAACTCATTGTATCAAGATCAGCTTTGTTTCTCCATACAATAGTATGAGTATTCGACTCTTGTGACAAGCTTCTCAGAAACTTTTGATTGATATCTTCTTGAGGAATTGAGACTTCCACAAGTGCTAGTTGACTAATAAGCTTCTGAAATCTATCAAAGGTCTGATCAAGATTCTCAGAACTTGGAGCCGCAAAATTCTCATATTGTTGCTTCAAAAGGTTCTTCCTGGTCTTCTTGGTAGCAACATTCCCTCCAAACTTTTCTCAACTGCTTCTAGCAACAATTTAGCATCCTTAATGTGGTTGAAAGTCAACTGATGGTCATTAGGAATGCCCATCATAAGAGTGCTTCTTGCCTTCACTTCCAGTCTTCTTTGGGCCTTTTCTTCAGCAGTTTTAATAGGCAAGGTAACTTGTTCACCATCAGCATTAGTTTCTGTTTTAGGTAAAGAATTTCCAGTCTCTATGACCTCCCACATAGAATAATCAACCATCTGAATGTATTGCTCTAACCTCATTCTCTATAGCTCGTACTCTACAGACTTGAGCATTGGCACCTTAGATACAGTAATCATGTGTGTAGACTCTGACTCCATATCTTCAGTAAGATGAGTTTAAATAGGTTCTTCTTGATTCATAGTTTCTAGATCACAAGCTCTGATACCACTTGTTGATCCCAGTTGAACACTTGGTCGAATTCCTTTAGCTTGTAAAGGTTAAGTAATATTGAATAAATCCAACACAACTTATGTAGAAACTGTCTTTGAGTATATTAAAGTTTATGTGGAATCTAAACTTTAATCTTAAGAAGAACTTTAATATTAATCAGTAATATCAAACAAAACACTTCAATATTATTAATAATACGAATACTCAAAAGTATTAGTGTTGGTCACCACTTTTTAGATCAAATCACACACTTATGTAATATGTTAGAGAGAGAAAGATGTAATCTAGAGAGAGAAAGAACAAGGGAGAATAAGAGAGAGTTTCTTATTTCACACATAATCCACACCTCTCAAACGAGAGGTTTACAACTTTATATAGTCTCACACATATAAGAATAGGGAAGTGTGCCATCTTTAGATATTTCACTAATTCAACATTAACGTAAATACTAACACTAAACTAGACGGCACACTTCTACTATCATGTAGACTATATTTTTACAATTCTAACGAGCTATTACATGACCATATTACAAGACTCATTGACTCGATAATGATCGTCACTTTAAGCATTCCCAACAATCTCCCCCTAAGGGACGATCATTGTGATCTCTCTTTGATTAGATTTATGATCATCACTTTTGCGTTTCCAACAATCTCCCCTTAAGGGGTGATCATTGAGATCTCATTCTGTGACATGTAGGTTATGGGTCCATCAATAGAAATGGATGATCATTAATCTTCTTTGATGCTTGTTGTCTTGAACTTTGAGTCTTCGTGTAATAGCTTTGCTAGATTCTTTGTTCCAATCATGCGTTGTGATTTTACAACCTTAAATGCCCAATACTTGAATTAATACAGCGCGTATTCCCAACAATCTCCCCCTAAGTATTGGTCATCGAGGTTGCTTGACGTCGTCTTTGCTTCATTTGCTTTGAAGTCTTTGGATTCTTTGTTCTTCGTTCTTGTGGTGATATGATATGGTATCGTCTCAATCTGCCTTGTCACCAACGTTCTTTGATTCTGGTGTCTTTACGTCTTTTCCACCATGCTCATATGTCTTTTGACTTTTGTTCTTCAATCGGTTCTCACTTCTTCAATCTTTGACTTGTGAAAGGTTGTAGTGCTTGAACTTTGACTTTTCATTAACATCTTTGAACTTTTGTTATCTCTTAGTCTTTGTGAGAACGTATCTTCAGGATATGAGTATGATGGAATGGTGGTTATGTAACTCCAGGTCTCCATGATTCGCTGCAGTGTAAACAGTTAGCAATAAATCATCCGGCACTTACAGATTCGGACTTCGAGATCGTCAACAGCATAGTGTGAAGACTTTTTCTAATCCTAACCCAGGCCGTTCTGAATCGGATACCCTCGAAAGGGCTTACACAGACACACCGAAGTGTACCTACGATTCAATGAGCCGCTGAGGATCACCTCACGACTATAGACCATTTTGGAGCTAACACTAAGCGTAATCCACAAGGGATTACCGAAGTGACCTTCTGTCAGGGCTGTTTGATGTTGACCCTGGCAGGATTTCCATTCAATCACTGAGAATCATATTTGTGATTTCTCTCATGAATGTTCTCGGCAGATTGCTAAGATCTGCGAAGGACACTCTTATAATTTACAACTGGTGTTCCTTTTGTTGAACAGCCAGTGTATGCTAAGTGTACCTAAGAGATCTTTGATGTATCTCATGGCTCTAGACTCGATTCAGTGCTTATTTGTTTAGTCGTCGAAGGCATGGAGCAGAGTGCCTCTTTTTCAATATCAACACGTCTCGTAGTGAGAGGTCGATAGATAATGAAGTGTCTTTTGAGAGACACCTGAGTGGCTAGAAGGTTTAGTGCAGTGCGTCACTGGGTCCATGACGACTTTTATCTTCAATACCGGTGTTGCCTTAGCAACAGCCAGTAGCATATGTATTGAACCCAGTGTCTGCCCTAAGGTTGATCAAATCGAGGGCTATTTCATTTCACCCTTTTCATTACTTTTCTTTTTCATTCTTCAACCCCTTCTTTCTCCTTTCATTTCATTTCTCCTTTCTTTTTTTCTTTTTTTCTTTTTTTCATCATACCTAGGACTTTCTAGTTCTAAACTATTGATATTGTCCTTGGGTAGATCCCTCCGGCTCTAGCGGATCATAGGACTGTTATTCCTAACCTTAGTCACCTTATATCACCATGACTATCCTATTGTTGCCATAAACCAAACCTTTTGAAAATCTCTCAAAGTGCTTATGATTGTAGAAACATATTTTGTTAACACTTTGAGAGTTTTGTGATTTTCAGAAAGACTCCCCCTTAACATGTGCTCATAAGTATTTAATTTAAATTTGTACATGTTGGGTAGAGTTAGCACTTTTTGAATTGATTGATTTTCAATGAACATGATCGTCGCGAGACGCGTTTACATCACTAGTAGAACTAGCTTGAAATTATTACCCGTCCAGATCACATTCAAGGAAAGTCGCTCGAAATCGATACATTCTACTCAGACACATCCTTTGCGAGACACGTTTACATCACCAAATAAACTGGCTTAAAATTATTACCCATCCAGGATATGTCTTTTTGATTACTGACTTTTGATGTCGTCAATTCGAGGGCTCTGTAACACCCCCATTTTCGATATTTGCAGCGAAAATATAAGTTGGGGTGTTACTAAACAGTTCACAGTCATGATGATAGAAAACGACTCGAAAATGAGACGTTTTTAGATAAAATTGTTATCATTCATTTATATCAGAGTTACAATATGCAGGTCCCAGCAGGAGGTTCCGAAATACATTAATAAAATTTTATTATTTGTTGAATGATAACATAGACAGTCCATAGCCAATCCCGTGCCGAGCCATGCTTTCCATAACCTGAGAATACATGCTAAAACGTCAACACAAAGTTTAAGTGAATTCATAAAGTTTTGAAATTGTAAATAATCCGTTTCAGAAATACGTTGGTTCCAGTTATTCAGAAATAAGCCAGTTTTTGTTGTCAAAAATACGTTGTTCAGTTATTCAGAAATACGTTCGTCCAGTTCAGTTGGAAATCATTTAAACACAAGATTAAATATAATAATTGCCACACACACAATTATTATCAGGGAAAGATGTATTTTATTGCACTAAGTCTCATGACACGCAAAACCTTAACAGAACATCAACAGTCATGAACTAATGATGTAATAATTACCCCATAATTAAATGTAGGTAACCTTGCCCCCGGGTAGGAGATAGCCACATCTCTTTATTTATCTCAAATATAATGCTTTGGGTTACGTTGCAGTAACGCAAAGGGGTTGTCAGCCCAATAGATCTATCCACAATATTCGGGCTCACCCTGGTTTGCGGGTGATTAGAGGTTCATGATGGGAGGACTTTTTGGCTTAAAGGTAACTTAGCTTAAGGCAATAAAATAAGAATAACATTGGGAAATTACTTGTGTTTAATACGGGAAAAAGTCCATTAGTGATTCATAAATCATATAAATGCAAACAATGTTTGTAAATGTTATGAGCATGTATCTCCCCCAAAAATAATTCAAAACATGTAAAAGTAGGGGTTATGAACTCACCTGAGCAGTCTGGATGGAAAACAAAATGAAAGAAAGTTGATAAACGTCTCCGGACAAGAAACCTGGGTTGTTATGCCAATATTTAGTAATCATTTCTGATGATTATATGTTTATTTCGTTTCGTTGTTTATATCTTTCGTTCTTATGTTCTGTTGTTTGTTTGGTTAAAGATATCTTGCGTTCGTTCTTTCGTTGGTTAAATAAACGTATTACGTTAATATTAGATCGGAAAAATAGACTAATAATATTAGTTATGAAAAGTTACACTTTAATCCCTAAGGTTTGGTCAAATGACAGTTTATACCCCGGACTTTTGGAAAATGACAGTTTTTACCCTCAAGTTTCAAAAATGACAATTTCAGCCCTTTTTATTTATTATTGACAGAAAATAACCCTTGATAATATTTATTTACAAAATCAACCCTAAAACTTTAATTTAATAAAAATCACACTTATGAAATATATGATTTGTCTAGAGTTTTGAACACAAATATCTTAATGAAAACGGGATCATTTAACAAGCTTTCTGATCCTATGAAAAGTTAGTCAGTTCGACTTTGAAATGAACCAACTTTCGTAATTTCTAAAAATCATTTGATAACAAATATAAGTACTCAAAGTCGATCGGGTGAAAGTATGTTCAATAAAATCTGAAAAATTGTTTTAAGGACTAGCAATAGACAATCTTTGGTCTCGAATATCTTTTAAACCACTCGATGGTTTTAAATGATTTTTCTTTCTAAAATAAGTTTGCTGGCTCAACTTTATTATGCCAGAAATACAGAATTTTTAGTGATGGGTTAAAGGTCGAAAAATAGGTTGTAAGTAGGGTATTTGGTCGACAAGGACTAAAACAAATAATTGGAAAATCAAAGTTTCTATTTTAACGATATGGTGCCAAATTTAGAGCCTGATATCTCGATAAAGACTTATTCGTATTTCGAAATTCTTCTTTCTAATCATAGCTAGTTGGGTGAACTTTATATGTACCGAAAATCAGGTTTTATCAAAATTATTTGAGGGTAAAAAATCAGATCCTAAGTAGAGTGACTGGTCGAGTGAAATAGAAACTAAGTAACTGAAAATATTATTCTTTACTCTTAGCGATATGAAGCAGATTTTGAGACTCGATATTTCAATGGATACTTGATCATTTTCAATAATTCTTGTTTCTAAATTTAGGTTGTTGGGTAGACTTAATATATACCAAAAATCAGATTTTACAAAGATCATTTGCTCGTTGGTTTTCAGGTTGAAAGTTGGGTGTTGGGGTTGATTTGTGGCTCGATATAAACCAGATAAACAAACCCGATGGGGTTTTCAAAACATTATTAACCAACTTTTTGCATAAGATATGGTATTGTTTGATATGTTTTAACATATTTAACATATATTTGATTTGTTTAGACAAATACTCGAATATTATGGGTGTGTTTAGGGTTCTGTTCTAACAGGCAAGAAACAAAGAACAAAATTTGTTTGGTTTTTGTTTATCTTTGTTATTAGTGATCATGTGTAATTATTTTTAAGAGTAAATAACATAAAGAAACTGAATTAAAATAGAGTTAAGAACTTACTTAGGGTTGTTAGTCGAATAAGGTTTTGTGAGATGAAATGGAATTGCTACTTGTACCCAACAGATTTCCTCCTCCTCTTCTGGACTTCCTGAGTTTGGGTTGTGAGTAGTGATCAGTAGAGTGTGGGTAAGGGTTATGTTTGAGTACTAGTCGAATGGTATGAATATAGGTGATAGTTGTGGTTGTTATTTATAGGGTAAGGAGTTAGGGTTTGTTACAGTGGAGATAAGGAGACAAGGTTTGCATACAAGGGCTGACAGAAAGAGATGGAGAGTGCCACTTGGATAGGAGGAGAAGGAGGGTGAATAGGTGGTGATGTGGCCGGCTATTGTTCATGGATTCTAACCACCAATGAGAAAGGTTCTTGAAGGAGAAGGTATACATGTGGAGGGGTTATTAGAAGTGAATAGGGAAGCATGTCTTTGGCTAGGTTCATTGCACCTTCAAGATGTAAACTTAGTTTTGGTTTTTAGGTTATGATCGAACCAGGTTTTGGAGGGGAGGACGTATAGGCTTTGGATGGTAGTACAATGAGTTTAGTGAGTAGTAATTAGGGTTGAAGAATGATAGTTAGCTTAGTTCAAGTATTTAGTTATTTAGGAAAATGTTTAAGGTTTATTATATATAAAGATATATATCGAATTGTCTAAATATAAAAGGAAAATGAGTTGTGTTTAGAGAGGTTGTAATATATGCTAAATAGTATTGTACTATACTTTAGATTATGAGAAAAATATAGTTTTAATAATTAGTTAAGTTATAAAAATTATTAGTTAATTTTTATTATGTTTAAAGGTAAATAATAGGATTTTTAGTTCTTGTGCATTAGGCACTTGTACCTTGGGTTAAAAGACTTGTAAAAATAATTAAGGAGTTTAGGAAAAATAATTTATAAAAGTTATGCTTAAATGGTTTATAACTTGTGCTTTTAAAATAGCTATAAATGGGATTTTAATAAAGATTTTGTAAATATATGATTTCATGCATAAATGACTTGTACTCTAGCTTAAATAACTTGTAAACTTAATATTTTATAAAAATATTCTATAAATAAATTAGGGTTTGTGAAATGAATACATAAAATCATGATTTCATGAAATTAGGGTTTTACCGGGAACTGATATGGAATGAGGGAATACTTGTTCTTATGAGCAGAATTTTGAAAAACTTAGAAAAGTTCTGATTTAATTCTATTCATAAGTAAGAAGCTTTCGCTCCTTTGATTAGGATTGTGGCACTGAAGCGTACCTCAGGGTCCTTTCTTTACAGGAACGGGTTGTGCACTGAGATATGTGCACAAGCCATTAAGCATGATTTTGACGGAACAATTTTTGTTTTGTAAATACTCCCCCTCAAAACTCGCATTTGTTTTGAGAATTTTAAACTTTTTAAAGTTTGAGGGAAGGAGTTTTCTTGAAGCAAAATTCTGAAATATTTAGAAATTTCAGTTTGAAAAATTCTAGAATAAATTTTGCTTAAAGGTAACAAAAACGTTATACACACACATACTCCCCCTCAAAAACGAGCATACGTTTTTACATTTTTAAAATTTGGAGCGAATTGGGGAGTAAAGATTTGAAAATCTTGAGCAAAATTTTGAAAAGTTTTGAAAAAACCTTTTGAAAAATTTTGAATAAATTTTTCTCAAGATTAAGAAGTTTTTAGGATAAGTGCACGCTTGGTTTTGAAGAATGGTTTAGCAAGGCACTTTCCTTTCTTTGAAACCCGAGTTGTACACTGAAATGCGTGTACAAGTCGTCATGTTGAAGTCCGAGTCCTTAGCTGAAGTACTAAAAAGTCACAGAAAGTTTAGATTAGACAACAACCTTGGGAACCCATTTAAGCATGACGCTAACGGGTTTACTAAATTTTGAAATCCATTTGTAAGTTGTGTCAATCTGATTTAAAGATGTTGAATTCCAACGAGGATTGAAAACCGGTGTTTCATTTTGAAATAACACTCGTGGAATTATTGGAGATTTAAAACTCTTTTTCAGTTGAAAATTATTTGAGAAACCCGGTGTTTCTCTTGGAGTTTTAAAATCTAAAGAAGAAGATTTCCATCTAGAGTTTAACCTCGTTGGTTCTCTTTGAAGATTTGTTTTTGTGATAAATGGAAACCTTCTGGTATTTGGAATGTTCAAAGCAGAGTCATTCTTATGTTGCAGCGAAAGCAATTCTGATGTTGAAATATTTGAAAGGTTTGGAACGACTTTGCTTTGGTCTCCTCACTTGCTTTACCGGTGTAAAACGAGAGTGTGGAGTTTGAAAAACTTGAGTCTTATCTTTTGAAGCATTTGGATTTGAAAACTTTTGAGAAGTAAGTGTTTCAGAAAAACTTGGTTTCTTCGAAAACTTCCTTCCTTTTTGCAAAGAATAGGTTGTAAACTGTGAAACCTTTTTCGAAAATGGTTTTGAAGATTCACCTTTGTAAACCTTCTTTAAAAGACTCACTTCTGGTGTAGAGAACTTTGAAATAGGAGCTTTTCCCTTTGATCGGTTAAGAGAATCAAACTTCACTTTTAAAGCATTGTATGAAGTTCTCAAATCACTGTATTCTTTTTGAAAAGAAAGATAATCTTGAGATGCCAATTTTGATTCTAAAGAGGCAATTTGTTTCAAAAGTTGATCTTTTTCGGCTTTAGAATCATCCATTTTACCAGCCAATTTCCGTTCGAACTCAACATTTTCTTTTTCAAGTCTTTCAAAATAATTTTCGAATTTTGTCGTTTTGTTGAAAAAGTCAGTTTTGGCATCCTCAAAATCGTTTGTTTGTTGAGCTAAAAGCGTTTCAAGCTCAACCACTTTTGTTTGAAGCACATGATTTTCATTTTCAATTTCATTTTCAAAAAGATACATTTTCTCCCACGTTTCCTTTTCAAAATCTAGAGTACTAGAATTGAATAGTGTATTTGGAAAGGAAACTTTTGTGATTTGAGACTCAACCTTTTTCATTTTCATTGATTCAATCTTTTGCAAAACAATTCCAAACTTTTTATCAGTGAATTCAGACAATTGAAACTTCAAATCTTCAGTCTCTTTTTGTTTCTTGTTTGAGTTTTGTGTCTGAACTCGTGAATGTTTGATTGAATCAAACAGGTTTTTGTAAATCTGTTTCAAATGCTCATTTTCTTTTTGTAATGATGCCACAGTATGCTCCAACTCAATATTTTTTGTTTCAAGTTTTTCAAAATCAAACTTGATTATGGCATTATCTTGGTTTTCCTCAAAAACATTTTCTTCTCCTTTAAACACCGATGTCAAAGATTTTTCAGACTCAAGAGTTTTTTTTGACAGTTCAGTTGTTTTGTTTTCAATTAATGAAACAAGTGAAGGACATTTGTCGTGAAATTGTTCAACATTCTGGTCAACCTCTCCTTCATTAGTGAATTTAGGTTGCTCTGAATGTTGTATTTCAGAAGATGAAGAAATCATATCATTGACATAAAAAATGTTATAATTTGGTGCCTCAGCCATGGGCTCTGTGTCATAAATGGGTTTAATATATGCACTTTCAGCATCAGTATCATTCCCTGATATGCGTTTTTCTTCTTGTTGTTCTGATTATGTCCCACTGCTTTTCGTAACAACCAAACTAGCACCCATTGCTTTAACCTCATTAACCTGTTCCTCTTGAATCTACAACTTCATTTCATTCATCATTCTGTCATACTCTCTTCTGTGAAGTACTCTTTCAGCAATTGACTTCTCAATAGAATCCATTTGTTGAATCAATATGTCTTTGAAAGTTTGAACCTCAATTCGAGTGTATTCTAGAAAATACTTGTGTGCCATTACATTGTCGTAATCCGAAGAGAACTGTGAATTTATAAACTGCTAAAACTGTTCCTTGAGCAATCTAAAGACGACCGTGGATCCATTCTCGTGAAATTCTTCGTTTTCAAGTTGCTTCTCCAGTTGATCCACGTTGAGGAACATAGTTTTTGTGAACATCTCAATGTCTTCTCCAAAGAGTGATGGAAATGCCCGTTTAAATCCAAAATCGGTACGAGTTCCTACTATGTCTTTGTTTGAGAGGACCTTAAGGTGTGAATGAAGTAATCTTAAACATGCCTTGCATTTCTCTTTTGTTTCTCTCTCGTTTTCTTGCATTAATAGCTCTTGCGGATCTCTCTCTTTTGAACTTGATTCCATTTAATTTCGTTTCGATGTGTGATAAAGTTGATCTTGGATCGTTGCAAAGATCTAGGAGTTGTTATTGATGTTGGTTTAAGGTTCAAGAGTTGTGTTCGTTTGAAGTTAAGTCCTTTTCCTGAGTTTTCTAAGTTGAAGGATTTATTAATGGTGATTTCTGATTTCCCTCCAAAAATTAAACTTGAAAAATTTATCTACCAGAATTTGAAATACACCATAAAATGAAATTCTAAGGTTATAGGAAAATTTTGAGTTTTAAAAATTTTGACGCCAAATTTGACCGTAAAAATTCGAATTTTGACCTAAAAATTTGAATTTTGGGCCAAAATTTTCACCGTTATACCAAAATTTGAATTTCGCGTAAAAATTGAACGTTTAGTCACTTGCAAAAATTAAATTTTACTCAAATTAAAAACTTCGCGTAATTTTTTTTTTTTTTTTTTTTTTTTTTTTTTTTTGGTAATCCTTACTGTCAAGAAACTCGGTAACAGAAACTTGATAACTACACAAAGTCGATAGTCCAGAAACTCGACAAAGATCTTAGAAACTCGACAACTTAGGAAAGTCGACAAACTTGGAGAAACTCGATAAGATCCTTAGAAACTCGACAAGATCCTTAGAAACTCGACAAACTCTTTACAATCTCGATTACTATTGGAGAAACTCGACAAATAGAAATTCGATAAATAGGAAACTCGACAACTCTTTTAGAAACTCGACAGAACTATCAAACTCGATAGATCCAATCTCGATAGACCACAAGAAACTCGATAAGATGAAACTCGATAAGCTACCAAACTCGATAACTTTTCAAGAAACTCAAAAAGAGAAACTCGATAAGCAAGAAACTCGATAAGCCTACAAACTCGATAAGCAAGAAACTCACCAACTCGTGAGAAACTCGACAACACAGAAACTCGATAGGTCACAGAAAGTCGATATGCTTACAAACTCGACAGATTTTCAAGAAACTCAAAAGTTATCAAACTCGATAACTTTGCAAGAAACTCGATATACGAATTTGATGAACAGTAACCCTAAAAAAATTTCCGAGATCAATGATTTGGCTCTTGATACCAATTCTTGGTCACCACTTTTTAGGTCAAATTACACACTTATGTAATATGTTAGAGAAGGAAAGATGTAATCTAGAGAAAGAAAGAACAAGGGAGAATAAGAGAGAGTTTCTTATTTCACACACAATCCACACCTCTCAAATGAGAGGTTTACAACTTTATATAGTCTCACACATATAAGAATAGGGAAATGTGTCGTCTTTACATATTTCACTAATTCAACATTAACGTAAATACTAACACTAAACTAGACGGCACACTTCTACTATCATGTAGACTATATTTTTACAATTCTAACGAGCTATTACATGACCATATTACAAGACTCATTGACTCGATAATGATCATCACTTTAAGCATTCCTAACAATTAGGGTTTACAACCTTGAAGTTTTCTAAAGAATCACGTATCTATCTCTATACCCTAAGACCTCCTTTTATAGACTAAGGAGTCCTAGTCGGCTTACAATTACTTTCTATACAAGATAAACTTTAAAAGAATCTTTTCTATATTTATCTAACCGGCTATACATGTTTATCTCATAAGTAGTACTAACTATACATACTAGCAGTTGTATCACTAACTCTAGCAGTCTTAACTCTTCAGCAGTAGTAAGTTTGTACAAGCAGTACTAACTACTTAGAATATTTTGCTTCAAGTTCAGCAATAGTTGTAACTCTGAAAGCAGTTGTAACTCTGACCTGGCAGTTGTAACTTGTAGTCTAGTAGTAGTAACCACTTAGAGTATTTTCTTGAACATCTTCAGCAACACTAGCAGTAGTAAAATACACAAGCAGATGTAACCTTTATAACCAGCAGCAACAATGACTTAGAGCATTTCCCATTAGCAGTATTAACCATGCAAGCAGCAGCAACTCTAAAACCCAACAATTGTAAACCCTAGATGTCTCTAGTATATAAAGAGACATAGGGGCGTTGAGTTTATTAAGTCTTGAAAAGATGTATTCGACTAAAAGGTGTGTGTGTATGTGTGTTCTAGGAGTTTAAGTCTTGTAAAAATGCCTAGGGTTTATGATTTTCGCCTCAAGGATTATTGATCCCTGTTAGATTATGTTAGGAATATAAATATTCAGTTGAAGACTCAGTCACCCCGAGCATTCCTTTGTAATAAATAGCTCGTAGTATTACTCGTAATATTAGTAGTAGATTAGTTATTATTATTATTGTGGAGTGGGTCAGATCTTTACTGTTGGGAATTGAGAATTTGACAATTACAAAACTATAAGGACTAAATGTTAAATCGGTTAGCTTTCTTTGTAAGTTAGGTCATTTGTAAAACCCTATATATAAAGGGTTCTAGGGCAGCAGATAGGTATCCAGAAAAATGTAGAACAACAAGTAGAGTTGAGTATTAATGTGTTCTTGTACACGTTAATTGTTAGTTTGTTGTTAGGTTTATTATTGTTCAATAAAAAATGGCCGTTCGTGTTTATTATATCACAACCTTGTTCGATAATGGTGATTCTTTTGTGTTCATTCGCTACGTATGTAATCAGTGTTATTATTCCTTGATGGGGCTAAAAGATTCGTGAACAAGTGGTATCAGAGCAAGGCGAGAGACTCTGAGTTCGAAGAACACTTAACCTCAAAAACCTATTCTCACTCAATTCACCCTACACAATGTCTGAGACCGATAAGCCTATCAACACTGAAACTTTTTCAATCCATAACAGTGAGGATGATAATTCAAACCATGAATATGAAGGAAAACCTGAATCCAGTAACTCCCAAACACAACAACAACCCATCCCCTCCACAACCACAATCTCAAACATAAAACTTCCATTTCTGAAAAGAGAAGAATATGATATATGGGCCATGGAGATGCAACATTATCTGGAGTATATTGATAGTGATGTATGGAAGGTTATTCAAAGGGGAAACTCTAAGAAAAGAATTTCACAAGGGACTGATGGGCAGCTGAGAATAATGCCACCAGTGTCTGCTGAGGAGATTAGGGCTGTGGAGAAGGAAAAGAAGGCCAGAACCTTGCTTCTTATGGCTATTCCTAAGGAGCATCTGCAAAGGTTCCATGGCATGGTTGATGCAAAAGAGATGTGGGAGGCTATCAAGAAACGATTTGGAGGCAATGCAAACTCCAAGAAGATGCAAAAGGCTGTTCTTAAACAGCAATTTGAGACATTCAGTGTTTCAAAAACTGAAGGATTGGAGAAGGGCTATGACAGATTTCAACATCTGTTAACACAGCTGGAAGTTCATGGTGCAGCAGTTTCGAATGAGGATGCAAACCACAAGTTCCTTAGATCTTTACCATCAGAATGGGGTAATGTATCTGTGGCGATGAGGATAAAGGAGGAAGTAGATTCAATGACACCTGATGACCTATACAATAATCTTAGGATGTTTGAAAGGGACATCAGTAACAACACTCAGGCATCAACCAGTTCATCAAATGTTGCTTTTGTATCACAGAACAAAAGCAGCACTTACAAGGTTAAACCTGGTAGTGTTAGGTCTGGTAGCTATGAAACTCCTTCAAGTGAAAGATCTGCTTCAAATTTTACTGATGAGGTGATCCATTCTTTCTTTTCCAACCAAACGGAAGATGAAAGCTTTATTAGTGAAGATTTAGAACATATTAATGATGTTGAAGTTGAGGAGATGGACATAAAGTGGCACATTGCCATGGTTGCTTTAAGGGTCAAACGATTTCAGAAGCAATATGGAAGAACCATCAACTTCAACAACAAATCACCAGTGGGATACACAAAGAGGACAGTTGAATGCTACAACTGTCACAAGCATGGACATTTTTCAAGAGACTGTCCAGAGAAAAAGCCTGCTGATGGGAAAAGAGATGAAGAAGGGAAGCTGGAAAAGAGTCAGATGAGCTTACTGACAATGGAAGCTGGAGGAGTCAACTGGGGTGAGCATCCAAGAGTGAATGAGGAGTCTGAACATGCTCTCATGGCCATTGGTAATGAGGTATCATTATGCTCTAAATTATGCACTGATTCATATAATCATATTAAGGCTTTGTGTGATGAGCAATTAGGACAAATAGGTGACCTAGAAGTAAATCTTTTAGCACATAAAAATGCTGTAAAAACACTAGAGCCACAAAAGGTCACCCTTCAAAACCAACATGCTGCTTTAAATGAAAAACTATACTTTCAAGCTAATAAAATATATGAACAAGATGAGAAGCTTAAAAGGTATAGACAAATGGGCCTTAGAATTCAAAAGGAGAGGGATGAGTTGAGAAAACGGGTAGATCAGTGGAACAATTCAAATAATAACATGTTCAAATGTTGTGATTCTCAAATAAACTCCAATAAAAAATGTGGCTTAGGATATGAGGAAGATGAGAAAAAGGCAATCCTTAAGTCTAGAGAAGATGATTATGTGGGCAAACCATTGTATAATAGGTTTGTTAAGACTGGTGACTTTAAGGGAGTACCACCACCATTGAGTGATGACTATACTCCTCTTGAAAAAGAAGAGTTGGATGATTCACTTTTTGTGTATGGTAAGAAAGGTCCTCAAACACCTGAGTCAATCACCTTAGAGGACAAAACCAGTAAGTATTCTTCTTGTCAATCCAATGACTCTGAAGGATCTATTGATGGTTCCTCTGATCACTCTAAGTCTGAGTCAAAAAGTGAGGTAAAAGAGAATCCTGAACCTAAGGCTGTTAAGAAGTGTGAACCTGTTGTAACTAAACCTGTAGTGACTAAACCAAAGCCTGAGACAGTCAAACCTAGTTGTGCCCAGCACATAAAAACTCCTAGGGAATCTGTTAATATTAATGAGTCACCTAGAAGCAATAGTGTTCACAGAGAAAGTAGGAGTAGCTATACTTATGCTCCTAAAAGATGTTTTGTGTGTGGAAGTTTGAGTCATTTAATAAGAGATTGTGACTTCCATGAAAAGAGAATGAAGAGAGAGGCTGAGCAAAAGAGAATGAATGCTAATATTGGTCATGGTTCAAATAAACCAGTTTGGAATAATGCTAACATGATTAATCATGCCAGCCAGTTTAATCCCAGACCAGCCCAACAGTTTTACTCTACCCGACCTAACTCTTATGTTAATACTGGTAGACAAAATTTTAGGTCTGGCTTTAGGAAGTTTAATGTGAATAGGCAAAATGGTAATTTTATGAGGCCTAATGTGAATACTGGTTATGGTAATTCTGTGAGACCCAGACAACCATTTCAAAAACCACAGGTGAATGCAAACTTTCAAAGAAATAATTTTTATAAATCATCTTCACCTGTGAGAAGGCCAGTTGTAAAGCAAACAGCAAAACCTTTAAAAACCAATGCTGTAAAAGGGAATGGGGGTTCTGCTGTTAAGACCTCAGCATGTTTGTCTTGGGATTCAAACAAATGTAAATCCCAATACAACAGTGGATTAGGTTCAAATAATAAATTTAAGTATGTTGATCCACAAGGCGGACCCAAGCCCACTCAGGCCTGGGTTCCTAAGAGAAACTAATTTCTCTTCTTTTTGTGCAGGATCATCCACTTTGCTATATGGGAGATAGAGGAATCTTTGACAGTGGATGCTCTGGGCACATGTCTGGTAACAAGAACTATTTGAATGATTTTCAAGAATTCAATGGAGGTTCTGTTACTTTTGGAGGAAGCAAGGGACAGATAACTGGTAAAGGAAGAATAATAGTGGGAAACATAGAATTTGACAATGTATCCTTTGTGAAAGAACTTGGGCAGTTCAACCTTTTCTCAATATCACAAATTTGTGATACTCAGCATAAGGTGCTTTTTACTGAAACTGACTGTCTTGTGTTGACTTCGGACTTTAAGATGCCTGAAGAACATCAGATTCTTCTTAAAGTTCCCAGACAACACAACATGTATAGTTTTGATATGAAAGCATCTAATCCTGCAAAAGGTGCTACCTGTTTGATTGCAAAAGCTACTTTGGATGAATCTAAGTTGTGGCACAGAAGGTTAGGCCATGTGAATTTCAAAAATATGAATAAACTTGTGAAGAATAATCTTGTGAGAGGTTTGCCTTCAAAATTGTTTAAAGATGATCATACATGTGTGGCTTGTAACAAGGGAAAACAACATGGGGCATCTTGTAAGGCTAAATTAGAAAGATTAATCACTGAGCCCTTACATACCTTACATATGGATCTTTTTGGCCCTACATCTGTCCATAGTATAAATTATGCATGCTATTGCCTTGTCATTACAGATGATTGTACTAGATATTGTTGGGTATTCTTTATGTCTAGGAAGGATGAAGTTACACCTTTGATTCAAACTTTCATTAGGCAGATTGAAAACCTTCTTGATAAAAGAGTTAAAATCATTAGGAGTGACAATAGCACTGAGTTTAAAAACAAGAGCATGCTAGATTTCTGTGGTAATAAAGGAATTAAGCAACAGTTCAGTAATGCAAGAACTCCTCAGCAAAATGGAGTTGCTGAGAGAATGAACAGGACACTTATTGAGGCAGCTAGGACTATGCTAGCAGATTCACTTTTACCCACAACATTCTGGGCTGAAGCAGTCAGCAATGCCTGTTACATCTTTAATAGGGTTAGAGTGACCAAGCCTCAAAACAAAACCCCTTATGAGCTTATGTTTGGCCATAAACCAGTTGTTAGCCATATAAGGCCTTTTGGGTGTCATGTAACCATACTTGATACTTTAAGTGTTCTTGGAAAGTTTAAAGGAAAGTCTGATGAAGGGTTTCTAGTTGGGTATGCATTAAACAGTAAGGCCTTTAGGGTTTACAACTTAGTGTCCAAGAAAGTAGAAGAAAATCTGGATGTAAACTTGCTTGAAGAAAAACCCAATGTCAAGGGAATTGGTCATAGATGGATGTTTGATATTGATTATTTAACTGATTCTATGAATTATATTCCTGTCTCCAAGGAAAATCAAGTTAACCCTATTGCAGGTACCAAAGAAGTTACTAACAATGCAGGTACCAAAGATCCTTCTAATACAGGGAACACTGATGATATGGATGAGCTTATTGTGATTCCATCTACAGAGAACAAGTCTGCTGCAGCTGAAGCAGAAATCAAGAATTCTTCTTCTCAAGAAAGGATTCTGAATTCAAGTCTCAAGATACTACCAAAGAAGCAACTCCTAACATTACCAGTACTTCCAATTTTAAGTCTGGTAGTGATGCCCAACCTGACCTTTCTTCAAGTGCTGTTTGTATTAATTCAGAGATGCCAGAACTTGAAGTGTTCTCAAATCCAAATGAAGGTATCTTTGAAGGAGCTTCCTATGATGAAGGAAGTGTCATAACTGACTTCAACAACTTACCCACAGAAGTGGAGGTAAGTCCAACTCCCACTCTCTGGATCCACACCATTCATCCCAAGAGCCAAATAATTGGTGATCCAAAGTCTGTTGTTCAAACCAGAAGTAGAGTGAAACATCAGTCTGACTCACTTGCACTCATCAGCCTGATCAAACAACAACAAAGGGTCAATCATAAGGACCAGCAACATTGTTTATTTGCTTGCTTCCTTTCTCAAAGTGAACCCACTACTGTTTCTGAAGCTTTGGGGGAGGAAAGTTGGATAGAAGCCATGCAAGAAGAGTTGCTGCAGTTCAAGCTACAAAAAGTATGGGTTCTTGTAGATCTACCTTATGGAGCTAAAGTTATTGGTACTAAGTGGGTCTTCAGGAATAAAAGGGATGAACGAGGGGTAGTTGTAAGGAACAAAGCAAGACTGGTAGCACAAGGATATAAACAGGAGGAAGGCATAGATTATGATGAGGTTTTTGCTCCTGTAGCAAGAATTGAGGCTATCAGATTATTTTTGGCCTTTGCATCATACATGGGATTCAAGGTGTATCAGATGGATGTCAAAAGTGCTTTTCTTTATGGCACTATTGAAGAAGATGTGTATGTACATCAACCTCCTGGTTTTGAGGATCCTGCTAACCCCAATCAAGTGTACAAGGTTATTAAAGCTTTGTATGGTCTTCATCAAGCTCCTAGAGCTTGGTATGCAACTCTTTCAAAGTTTCTAGAAGAACATGGGTACATCAGGGGTGTAATTGACAAGACTTTATTCATTAAGAGAGACCAGAAGGATATCATTCTTGTCCAAATTTATGGGATGATATCATTTTTGGATCAACAAGAAAGTCTTGGTGTGATGATATTTCAAGGTTTAATGAAAGGCAGGTTTGAGATGAGCTCAATGGGAGAACTTACATTTTTCTTGGGACTGCAAGTAAAACAAAAGGATGATGGACTTTTTATTTCTCAAGACAAGTATGTTGCAGAAATTTTGAGGAAGTTTGAGTTCACAAATGTGAAGACTGCAGTCACTCCCATGGAAAACAAGGTGCCTTTGACAAAGGATGAAGATGCTGCTGATGTGGATGTGCATCTTTACAGATCCATGATAGGTTCCCTCATGTATCTTACTGCTTCTAGACCTGACATTATGTATGCAGTTTGTGTTTGTTCACGTTTTCAGGTACAACCAAAGACTTCACATTTTCATGCTGTGAAGAGAATCTTTAGGTACTTAAAGGGCAAACCAAATTTGGGCCTTTGGTACCCTAAGGAGTCATCTTTTGACCTGACAGCTTATTCAGACAGTGACTATGCTGGTGCAAGCCTTGATAGGAAATCCACAACAAGAGGTTGTCAATTCCTTGGAAGGAGATTGATATCTTGGCAATGCAAGAAGCAGACAATTGTGGCCAATTCAACCACTGAAGCTGAGTATGTTGCAGCTGCTAACTGCTGTGGACAAGTCTTGTGGATTTAGAATCAGATGCTGGACTATGGTTTGAATTTTATGAATATTGTTATCCACATAGATAATGAGAGTACTATCTGTATTGTTAGGATCCCAATATATCACTCTAAAACTAAGCATATAGAAATCAGGCATCACTTTATTAGAGATTGCTTTGTAAAGAAGTTGATTAGAGTGGAGAAAATACATACATATTTTAATGTTGCTGACCTGTTAACTAAAGCATTTGATGGCCCTAGGTTCAATTATCTGGTAGTTAACATTGGTATGATGAACCCCTAGTTTGACTTAAGGGGAGGTTTGGCTTAAGGGGAGGTCAAACTGTAAAGTATAAGTACTTACCAGCATTTAGGTTATCTTTAAGTTTTGTAGGTTTGTTTTTAGTTCTGTTAGTGTTAAAAAAAAAAAAAAAAAAAAAAAAAAAAAAAAAAAAAAAAAAAAAAAAAAAAAAAAAACTGTCTTCTATTTCTTTTATAGACAATGCTGGATTAAGTATGTTTTCATCAGTTGTTAAGTGAGACTATTGGAACTTCTCACTTGGTGGAGGTGCCTTGCACTAACACAACAAAAGGTAATCAGTCCACCTTGTCTGACCCACACAAGGACTGGCTAATCCTGAGCAAACGGCTACAGGTAAAGATAGCTCAAATCCGTTTATGGCTGACAATTTGCCAAAAATTGTATGGTATTCAACTCACCATATCTAAGATAAGTGAAGAGTTGGCTAGCCCACAAGGTTATGGCTTGTGGTAAAGGCTGTGGAAAACCATAAATGGTAATCAATTCACCATGATGAGGTGCTTTTCCATCAAAGAATTGGCTAGTCCATAAGCAAACGGCTTTTGGTAAAGACTTAACAAATCCGTTGATAAGCTGATGATTTGCTAAAAAATCATATGGTTATTAATGTACCATGGTCTGACACACCAAAACATTGGCTACTCCAGTGGTAATGGCTATTGGTAAAGATATTTCAAATCCATTACATTTTCAATGATTCACCTCTCACAGATGATAACACATCTGGAAGTGATGATAATAGTCTGAAACTTAAATGAATTTGATGTACATATAGTCAATGTTACTGCAAAGACCATATCAGAAGAGCTTATCAAGATTCAAGTTACTAGAAAGGTTCAAGACCTAAAGACAATTCAAAGTGTTCAAGATTCAATCCTCAAAAAGCTAAATCAGAAGAACTTGAAGTTCATGGAGCATGAAGATCAAGTTAGGGGAGGATTGTTGGGAATTATCATACGATTCAAGAGAAGACAAACTTAGGTCTGGTAATATGTCAGAGTTAGGTCTGTCTTTGTAATTAGGTCTGGTAATACATGTTAAGTCTGGTAGTCTGTATTAAGTCTGGTTGACTTATTATGTTAAGTCTGGTCGTGATATAAGGAAAGTTTGTTAGAGATATGTTAGGAAAAGATACAAAACGTGTAAGTATGTTTATAGAAGATTCGTGAATATCTTCTTAGTCGGTTAGTATTAGGGTTTTCTTGGTGTTATAAAAGGATCCCTAAGATTGTTAGTTTGATAAGAGAGTTGTACGAGTTTCATAATTGTGATTAATAGAATTATACGAAGTTAGTGTTAACTCTGTGTGTGTTCTTCATTGTTCTTGTTAAGTTTCCGCATTAACATTAACAATCGTTCAGGGTTTCTCACTTAGACTGGTTTGGATTTATCCCAACCATCTACTAAGTATTCAAGGCTACTTAGAGATCCACATACAATTCGTGGACCAACAAGTGGTATCAGAGCGGGTGGCTCTTGATATCTAGGATCTTCAGGGTTGGTGATGGAGCAGATTCGAAGAATAAGAGTAAATCTGGTACGAGTTGGATTTTGTAAGGTATTCACGGATTTATTTTTTGTGATCTATTACAGTTATGTGGCGACATGGTGTTTCTTCTATTTATTAATTAATCGGTGACGTACGGTGGTATATTTAATTTATTGTTCGTACTGATTCGATTGATCAATTAAATGAATTGTCGCTTACTGTATTGGACCAATTAATGATAATGGGGCTGATATATTCTCGTACCAATTAATTCGATTGGTTGTACTGGGTATAATGCATGTGGACTACTTGATGGTTATTGGTTCTATCGATTACTGAGTTCACGTGGGACTATTCTGCAATTAAATTGGTTTTGTCGTTTATTTCATTCTTAAATCATAAAATACGAATTATTGTCCTTTGTTGCTTGTTGGTATATGGAGTATTTTATGATATGCAAGTGGACGTCTAAAATTTAATGCGCAAATAGAGATGGAAGTTTGATTTGTCGCTTGCGAATAGTCAATGGCTCAGTGTTGCAACAGATCAGTATATCATTTGATTTTGACTTTTAAGTCTGGTTTTGGTAAAAGGTTAAGTCTGTTCACCAGACTTAATAGGTCTGCTATCACACGGTTAATTCTGGTTTCTGCTCGGTTAAGTCTGTTTTTGGAAATTAAGTCTGGCACCAGACTTAATTAATTCTGGTCTTCTTCAGTTAATTATGCTACTGTTCATTGTGAAGTCTGCTCATGGTTTTCGGGTTATACTGCTCGCTCAAGTTTTGGATCTTGGATGATATGATGGCTTGGTTTATTAATTTGGTTTGGTGTTTACGAGCTGTTTCCTAACGTAATGATGTCGTGAGGTCCGGGACCACACGAATTATTATTGGGTTTGATCTAGGATCAAATGGTCAGTTATGGTGAGGATGGTCTAGGACCCCAAGACCCATAACTAAGGTGTATAAACATGTCTTGTTCGCACTAAATCAGATACTATTTTAAGCCGAATTGAAGTCCGAAATTCAAGAGATGGATCACGATACATTCTTTATTTTTATGGCTTGTGTTGGGTGATTATTTGAAGAAGAAGAGTGAATATGATTTATTTGATGTTGTAGTTGAGTTTCACAGGTGCGTGTTCTTATCATATCTCAAATGGCCATTAACATTTGGAGATAACTTGCTTGTTTTATACGGTGGTGACAAAGACTTGATGAATCTAGCAAAAGTGTGTGGTCTATTATACCTCCCCTGCGCTTAATGCTCACATTTGCTAGAATTTATCAAGAGGTCCTGGTAGCCTACTTCTTGAGATAAGTTTAGAGTGACGTGGATAGTGCAAGATATAAGACGCAAGTTTGGGAGATTCAACTTCTTCATCATGTTCGTTATATTCGGTTTTCTTCATCAAAAGATCAGTTCATAGAGCCTACAGAGTTCGTGATTCAAGAGATGGTAAACATGCTTAGTTTCAGGGGAAGCTTGTTTAACCATCTACATGCACCACTTAAGGGGAAGCGTTTGATTCAAGTTGCATTGAAGACCCCTATTGGATGATTACAAAAGGGGGAAGATGATTATTTGCAGCTTATTATTCGTGGTGACATGTTCTAGAAGACCTTAAGGAAGCTTTGAAGAGATAGTTTTGTAATATCAAATTGGGGAAGATTGTTGGGAATTGAGAATTTGACAATTACAAAACTATAAGGACTAAATGTTAAATCGGTTAGCTTTTTTTGTAAGTTAGGTCATTTGTAAAACCCTATATATAAAGGCTTCTAGGGCAGCAGATAGGTATCCAGAAAAATGTAGAACAACAAGTAGAGTTGAGTATTAACGTGTGCTTGTACACGTTAATTGTTAGTTTGTTGTTAGGTTTATTATTGTTCAATAAAAAACGGCCGTTCGTGTTTATTATATCACAACCTTGTTCGATAATGGTGATTCTTTTGTGTTCATTCGCTACGTATGTAATCACTGTTATTATTCCTAGATGGGGCTAAAAGATTCTTTAACATTTACCCACTGTCCACAAGGGACATATTATGTAGCACTATATAAAGCCCTCTCCACCAAAGGAGAGGGTTGGACCTCATTTACATTTCAATCTAATATACACTTGTTTCTCTCTCTACAAAGGTTCCATCTCTTTCTCTCTCTACAAAACACCAATCGATCCATCATCTAGTCCCAAATCGTGTGTTTCTTGGTGAGTGAATATCCTACAATTGGTATCAAAGCCATGGTTAGGTTCACATAAGGGTATATTCACGGATTTGTGGAGTTTTGGGGCGATTTTGGCTTGAATACAAAGTTTCTTGAAAATCTCTCTTGTGCTTTGTTTAGTTGATAAAAGGTATTAGATCTTGTACTTTCTAGCTTAGGGACAACATAGGAGTAGTGTTTGGTGTGTGGAATCAGAGTTTAAGACTTTGGATGGTAGTTTTTGGCAGATTCGATGGTGAATAGTTAAGTGTTCTTCGTAGCGTTTTGTCCTTCTGTGATTGTTTCTTGGTAGCGTTTTGTCCAAGATAGTGACAGCTCTGTCGTCTAGTGACTAGCGTTTTGTGGGTAGCGATTTGTGTCCGTCAGAGTAGCGACTTATCTTCGTCAGAGTAGCGACTTGTCTCCGTCAAAGTAGCGACTTGTCTGTTGCTGTTTGTATTATCAGACTAGCGATTTGTCTATTGCGATTTGTGTCTGGCGACTTGTGTCACAGTAGCGACTTGTCCAGTTTCCAAAAGTTAGCGTTTTATGTCTGGCGACTTGTGTCACAGTAGCGACTTGTCTAGTTTCCGAAAGTGGCATTTTCTGTGTAGCGACTTGTGTTTGTCAAGATAGCGACTTGTCCAGTTTCCAAAAGTTAGCGTTTTGTGTCTAGCGACTTATGCAGTTTTTGAAAGTTGCATTTTGTGTGTGGCGACTTGTATCAATCAAGGTTGCAATTTGTCTGATTACTCTTAGTTTACGGTTTGTGTCTTGGTGATTTTAGAAATTCCCGCGAAAGATTCGATTTCTCGGTTAAATCACAAGATCAGTAAAATCCCGTATTCATAATGGCCACCATAACAAGCACCGCATCAGATGATATTCAAGCAGCAGGGTCCGATACCCGTCCACCTATGCTAGACAGGACGGACTATGAGTCATGGGCACAACGAATACGACTTTACTGCTTGGGAAAAGAGAATGGAGCAAACATCCTCAAGTCCATTGATGAAGGACCATTTCAGATGGGTACCACCAGAGACGCTGTTACTACTGGTGAAGATGGCACTGTCACATTTGGAATTGACAGACCTCGCACTTACAATGACCTTACTGAAGAGGAAAAGAAGAGGTATGATGCTGACATTAGAGCCTCAAATATCATCATACAAGGTCTGCCAAAGGATGTCTACAAACTCATCAATTTCAACACAGAAGCCAAAGCAGTGTGGGACAATGTAAAGATGTTGTTAGCTGGGTCAGAACTCACAAAGGAAGTCCGGGAATCTCAACTGTATGATAAGTTTGAACACTTCAAAATGAACCCAGGAGAGAATATCACAGACTACTATGTGAGATTTCATAAGTTGGTGAATGACATGAGGATAATAAGAATGACTATGCCCAACATCCAACTTAACTCAAAGTTTGTGAACAACATGACTCCAGAATGGGATAGATTCGTCACTGCTGTCAAACTCAACAAAGGTCTGAGGGACACCAACTATGAACAGCTGTATGCCTACCTCCAACAGCATGAGAAGCATGCTGTCTTTGATCGGGTGCTAAGAGAAAAGCTAAATCCTACAACTCCTAATGATCCACTGGCCTTTATGGAAAATGCTTTACCAAACACCCAACTCTCATCCATCCAAGGTTATTCTCAACTTCAATCACCATCTTCTGCTATGAGTTCTCAACTTGATTCAGGCTATTCTCAGACCGACAAAATGATCGATAACCTCACCAACCAAGTATCATTACTGGTTCAACAATTCAAGGCAGTTCTCCCTCAGACCAACAATCAACTAAGAAATTCATCGAATCCACGCAATCTTGCAATGGTGGAGGATGGGAAAATTGTGGTCCAGAATGTGCAAGGGAGAGCAGGAAGAAATATGGGTCGAGGTATTGGGCAAAACAGAGCAGGGAATGCCAATCAGGGGCAGGGAAAACAGCTCAAGTGCTATAATTGTGGAGGACTAGGACACATTGCCAGAAACTACAATCAACCGAAACGTCCTCAGAATTCAGATTACTTCAAGGATAAGATGCTGTTGATGCAGGCTCAAGAGAATGGAGCTGTATTGGATGAGGAAGAATTGTTGTTTTTGGCTGGTGATGGGGGAAATACTTTTGATGAAGATGTGGATGAGCAACCAGTTCAGGATCTAGCACTCAACGATCCCAACATCTTCAAAGCTGATGACTGCGATGCATTTGACTCTGATGTGGATGACGAACCAACGACTCAAACAGTCTTCATGGCTAACTTGTCATCCTTGGCTTCATCACCTCAACAAGCTGGTTCTTCAAATGCATCTGTAATTTCTGAGGTACTAAAATGATGAGTGTCTAAATACTCATCATTTTTACCTAATCTGAGCTGCCAAAACATCCAAAAACACTCAGAAATGCATCATAATACTGAAATTATCCCAGAATTGTGTTTTATATGTTTCAGATGCAAAATGTTTAAAAACAAGTGAAAAACGAACAAAGTTTGCATTATTGGCAGTTTCAGTCCCTCAACTTTCAAAAGTTGTCAAAACTAGTCCCTGGTTATTCTAAAAACAAGAAAAGTCATCAAAGGTCCTTTAAGAATCATAAAATTACATAATAAGTCCTTTGGTGCAAAGTTTCATAAAATTACAACTTTGGTCCCTCAAGTTTGGAAAATGTCAAAAATGGTCCCTGGGATTTAAAAACTTTGAGAAAAATAAATATGGTCCTTGTGTTATTGATTTGTGGCAGGTTTAGTCCTTTGAAGTGAGTTTGGAATGTTGGCAAATCAGGTCCCTAAAGTTTCAGCATATTACACCTTTGGTCCTTGTGATTTATCTATAAACCAACCGGATCCAACAATAAATAAACCCAACACCCTATTAAACCAAACCCAACCCATCCTAATTATCTAAACCCAGCCCAACCAAGCCCAATTCTATTAATAATACAACCCGACCCAATCCGGTATTCAAAACCAGTTTGACTTCGGTCAAACTCATCCCTAACCTCACAACCCCGCCAATACCACCTAGCCCATAGTATCTCTGCAATACAACCCCCCATCCAATCCTACTCACCTAACAATACAAGGAACATTAAATGCTTCTTCTCCACCTCCCTGAAAAGCATTAAATGCTTAAACCTGCTCAATCCACTAACTCAATTTTCCCGCCAAAATGCCAAGTGGACAGCTGAGATCACTAGAAGGCAATTGAAGGGTTGGATTATGATCAGAGGTTGATGACAAGGAGTTCCCAGTTGTATTTCGTATAAATAAGAGCAATGTAATAGATAATAGAGTAGTAGTTAATTTTAGTTAATCGTTTTTATTATTCAGTTCTTATCTTTGTAATTGTAAGCTTCAAGTTATCAATATAAGTTATTTTGAGATCATTGTTCTTGTTTTATTCAGTATTAAACTCAGTTTGATTAGCAAAGTAAATTTTAAGTTACCTGTTATTCGTATAAGCTATAAGTACCATTAAGTCACCATCAAAAGCTCTAAATACCCTTGTAATAATCTTACATAAGCTTCTCATAGCTTCTTGTAATCTTATTTAGTATCACTCAGTTCTAAATTTCAAATAAGGAAATCAGTCAACGAAAGTCAACTCTGGTCAAATAAGCTACTATGGAGTTGATAAGCTGAAACTCTGGAAGGAAATGGTTTAGTGGTTCTGTGGAGAACTTATAGGATTGATACTTGGTTATTGGTTTCAAAATTTCAGCTTGGTGCTCATTTGTAAGCTTATTCTCAATTTTTTCAGTTCAATATCTTTGTTGATTAATCTTTGTTATATCTGTGTTTCTGTGCTTGTTTGTTGTTAGTCTACCATAATCTACCTTAATATTGAGGTCTTGTTTGTTGGAATACTTAGTTGCTAAAGATTTCACTTTTCACAGTCAAATTACCACTTGGGTCATTTCTGTGTTTTAGGCTTATGTTCTTGATGTTTCTTGTTTCTTTGATCTTTGTTGATGATAGTATAAGGTTTGAGAACAGATTTGAGGATCAAAACATTCAGTTGCTTTGATATTCACAAATTAGGATTGATAAAGGGTTGTTTGGATTTACTGCATAATCTGTGTTAGAAGTTGTTTGTGTGGTTGTTCTTGTTTGATTTACTACACATTAGGTCTAAATAACTCAGAGAAAACATAAAAACCATACCTCATTTGGTTAAAACTCAAAATGGCCTTTGATCCCTCTCATTTTGTTGTCTGATGTGGATTTAGGATCCAAGATCATGCTTTTGTGTTAAGAAGTTGTTAAACTTGCTCAATCTAGTCTTATTACACCATAATACATCATAATCAATCAATAAATCAAGATCAAAGTTCACCAAAGTCAATCTTTTTGTTTTACTGCAAAAGTCAAAAACTCAGTGTATGCTGAGTGTTGAGACTGCTGATCTAAGCTTAAATTGGACCTCAATTGGCTAGTTTGTGATGGGGCTTTTAGGTTTTTAAGATAGTTCATAGTTCAGGCTACCTTTTGCCCCCATAATATTGCATCTCAGTGCTTATTTAGACTGCTTAATCTGCCTTGGAAGTTTGCCTTTTTCTGCATTTTTCTGTTTCAAGTTTGAATCAGATTTGGTGTTGATTGTGCTTATTTGTTGGATTGTCTGTTGGAAATAAGTTGTTTTGTGCTTATTTAAGTTGGCTTAACCTGTTCTGAGC
Organism: Artemisia tridentata subsp. tridentata; assembly: GCA_021014915.2. Taxonomy (NCBI): domain Eukaryota; kingdom Viridiplantae; phylum Streptophyta; class Magnoliopsida; order Asterales; family Asteraceae; genus Artemisia; species Artemisia tridentata. The sequence goes on along the minus strand of CP139504.1, from coordinate 162,508,090 downwards.
ATTTGGTGAATTTGTGTGCTTACTAGCTTATTTTGGGCTTATTAGTTAACTGCTTATCTGCCCAAATAAGCCTATCAGGCTTAGATAACTTTTCCTTTTATTTTTCCCAGCTTCCTAATATTATTTTAGATTTACTCAGAATTTTTCATAATTTTCTGAATAGTTTTAATATTTTTAATCTTTTTAATTAGTTTATAATAGTAATTAAATCATAATAAATAGAATAATAATCAGAAAAATATAATTCCAATTTTAATAATTTTCTTTTGTTAATTTTAATCCAGGAAAAATATAATTATATTTTTAGGCCTTAAGAAAATCAAAAATAGAAATAAAGTGATAGCTTCTATTTAATAGAATTTATCTTTTTAAATTTTAATTAAGTAATTTTCATTTTTATAATTTTCTTAGTTTCTATTTACTTAGTAATATTTTTAGAAAAAGTTTTATAATTTTCTTTGTTCATTTAGTATTTTTTATAATTTAAATTAGTTTAATTAGTAATTAAATAATAAATAATTAATAATAATTAAATAAAAAGTATAAAAAAATATAATTTAAGTTTTTAAATAAGTTTTAAGTTATTTTACATTTTTAGGTTTTAAATTTTATAAATTTTATTTTTTTGTCCCATTTTAGATTTTTCGTTGCGCGTTTTCAGATTATTTAATTCGCGTTTTATTTTCCTGTGTATATCTGTTTTTGTTTGTTATTTAGAATTGTTAAATAAAGCAAAATCAAAAGCAATCTAAATCATCTGTCACTCTAATCCTAGCTTTTCACAGTTTTCCATTCACACCTCGTTGGGAAACGATCCGGGTGATCACTTGCCTGGTTTCACACTACACACGAGCATTCGTTCTGAGGCTGTTTATATTTTATCATTTATTACGGTTGACCATTCACAAGTGGTTGACTTGTGTGATAGAGAAATAAAAGATAACTAGTTTGGGAGGAATCAAATTTTGGCGCCGCTGCCGGGGAGGTGTGCTGCGACTATTGTGAAGAATTTTTAGCGATTAGTGATTCGAGATCCTTCTCCCAAGAAGTTCCTATTTCCCAAAAATAATTTAAAATACCAAAAATATTTTTCTTTTCTTTTCTATAAATATATTATTATTATTATCACATAAAAAATTAAAAACCCAAAAACATTTTTCGTTTTCTTTAATAATAAACAAATAAAAATTAACCATCGAGAACCAAGACTGAGTACTACCTAACTGGGGGTACGGCCATAATAAGTTCCCAAACCTAAGATAAAAACTTGCCTTTGTATCACTTGCGAATATCGGCTCACCTTTAATTGATAAACAAACTCTAACGGAGGTTCTAGGATAGTCTGACATTAAATTGTCGGACTGAAAGAAGCGGGTTTTTAAGGAGCATTAAGTTGCCCACCTTTGCTTCTCCGCCACTCTGTGCGTTTATCTTTTAGAGAGCTACCGTACGCTTGTTGATTATTGGTTTAAGTTCACTTGTGTTTTCTCTCGATCTTGATTTTAATTGAAAATTTTTGCTAAGTGCATGCGCACTCGTTCTTCTAGGTCATCAAGCCCTCTCCGTGAGCTTGGAAATATACCTCGAAGACGTCGTAGACGTTCTGCTCCATCAGTCGTACCCGAGATACGGACTGATCCCGAAACCCCTATCATCATGGCAGAAGACCGCCCTATGAATGAGCTTCTCCAAGCTCCCACCGAGGGTTATGGAGATGCCATTATTGTTCCAGCCATCGTGGCTGAGAATTTTGAGCTTAAAACTGGGTTGATAAACCTTGTAACATCGCGTCAATTCTATGGTTTTGAGAGGGACGATCCTCAAGATCACGTTCGAAGGTTCAATAAAATCACATCCACCATCAAATGTAAAAATGTCCCGGAGGAATCAATCAAACTTCTTCTTTTCCCGTTTTCTATAGATGGGGCAGCCCGGATTTGGCTTGACAAACAACCCCCTCGGTCAATTAGAACATGGGAAGATTTGGTTCAAAAATTTGTAAATGAATTCTTTCCTCCTTCCAAAACCACGCATCTTAAAAATGAAATCATGAAATTCACTCAAAGGTTTGATGAACCATTTGGAGAAGCATGGGATCGTTTTAAAGAATTGCTCCGCAAATGTCCTCATCACGGTTTAACCGATTTGATGCAGATGGACACTTTCTACAGTGGGTTAAACCCATCTGATCAAGATTCTCTCAATGCCTCAGCTGGAGGTAATTTTCTGAGCAAATCCACTAAGGAAGCCATTGCTCTCATTGAAAATAAGTCTAAGGTCCGCACTACACGAAACAGGACATATAATTCCCAGGATAGTGCTGGTCCTTCCACTTCATCTCCCGTGAGTCAGTCCAGTACTGATACTCAGCTTGCTGAACTCACGAAGGTTATTCAAGCTTTGGTTTTCTCCAAACAAAAGAAAGAGTCCGCTCCGCAAACTTCTCACACTGCTGAAGTCAAAAAAATAGAAGTTTGTGTTACTTGTGGGGGTCCTCACGCTTAATATAATTGTACTGCCACCGATGGCAATACATTTGATGTTAATGCTATAGCCGGAACATCCAATCAAGGAGGTAATCAATACCGTCCTCAAGTGGACCCAAACCACCGTGCTAGCAATCAATTTGGACCACCCGGATTTCCTCCTCCCAACAATCCAAATAGGATTAATCCTAATCAACAGAGAGGGCAAAACATGCAAAATCAATTTAATGCCCCAAACAATCAATACCCACCCCAGAGGGGTAATCAAGGGTATTCAGCTCCTAATCACCAAGGACCTCTCCCAAATGAACTTGATAACTACATCAAGTTTAATGAGACCAAAATGAAGGCAATACAAAATCAGATATCTGGATTGAGGAATGAATTTCAAACTTCAATATACAAGCAAGGAACTGAGCTTAAGAATGAGCTTTCAAATAAAATTGATCATTCTCAAAGCGAAGTTAAGAATATGCTTACCAGTCTCATGAACCATATCAATCCACCTTCTACCTCGGGAGGTCTTCCTGGTAATACCATTCCAAACCCAAAGGGTGAACTCAAAGCTGTCACCACACGCAGTGGTAAAGCTTATGATGGACCCACTATTTCTACTACCACTTCTTCTCCTCTCCCCAAGGTAGTGGAAAGTGAACCTGAGGTGACTAAGGACAAGGAACTTCCTATTAATAACGGAGGGACCAACAACGTCCTACCTCAAGTTGTCCAGAAACCAAAACCCAAACCAGGAGTTGTTTTTGAAATCCCTGTTGAAAGCCCTAAATCCAAACCTTCTATTCCTTATCCATCACGTTTACATGAGCAAAAGCTCCGCGAAAAAGCTAGTCAACAAATGGAAAAGTTTTTCAAAATTTTTCAGGAATTACATTTTGATATAAGCTTTGCGGATGCTATCATTCTGATGCCCAAATTTGCATCCACAATCAAACACTTGTTAAGCAACAAGGAAAAACTGTTTGAAATGGCAAAGACTCCATTAAATGAGAACTGCTCAGCAGTTATCTTGAAAAAGCTTCCGGTGAAGCTTGGAGATCCTGGAAGATTTTTACTACCTTGTGTCTTTCCAGGAATGGTTGAATGCTATGCCTTGGCCGATCTTGGTGCAAGCATTAACCTGATGCCTTATTCAGTCTGGGAAAAACTTTCTCTTCCTGCACTCACTACTACCTGCATGACTCTTGAGCTTGCAGATCGTTCCACATCTCTTCCTCGCGGCATTGCTGAGGATGTATTTGTGAAAGTAGGGAAGTTCCATTTTCCAGCTGACTTTGTGGTTGTCGATTTCGATGCTGATCCTAGGGTTCCTCTAATTCTTGGAAGAGGATTCCTAAAAACGGGACGTGCTCTCATTGATGTATTTGAGCATGAAATCACATTACGTGTGGATAATGAAGCTGTTACTTTTAACCTGGATCAAACTTCGAGGTACTCCCCAAATTATGAATCTGAATCGGTTAACCGAATCGATGTCATTGATGTTGTTTCAGAGGAGTACTCTCAAGAGTTTCTCGGTTATTCTCATAATTCTGTGAGTGGGGATACCACCACATCTTCTCTACCTATCATTTCCGACTCTTCCCCTTCTCTCACTCCGTTTGAGGGAAGTAATTTCAATTTGGAAGAGATCAAGGCTTTTCTCGAGTGTGATTCATTTCTGGAAGGAATTGATGACGCTGAGATTGATCTGGAGGGAGATATTCTTCTTCTTGAGACATTGTTAAATCAGGACAATTCTCCTCCACTCCCTCCCGTTGAACTTCATAATGAGGAAATCAAATCAGTTGAGAAAAACGATGAATTTCCTGAGGTCGAACTCAAAGACTTGCCACCTCATCTTGAGTACGCATTTTTGGAGGGTGATGATAAATTACCCGTCATTATTGCTAAAGACTTAAGTGATGAGGAAAAGACTGCTCTAATAAAGGTCTTAAAGTCACACAAGCAAGCAATTGCTTGGAAACTCTCCGACATAAAGGGTATTGACCCTGAATTTTGTACTCACAAGATATTAATGGAGGATGACTTTAAACCAGCAGTCCAACACCAGCGAAGGGTAAATCCCAAAATCCACGATGTAATCAAACAAGAGGTTCTCAAACTTCTTGATGCAGGATTGATTTATCCCATCTCTGATAGTCCTTGGGTTAGTCCCATCCACTGTGTCCCAAAAAAGGGTGGCATAACTGTTGTCACAAATGAGGATAATGAGTTGATTCCAACTCGATTGGTTACTGGGTGGCGTGTTTGCATTGACTATCGTAAGTTAAATGATGCCACCCGAAAAGACCATTTTCCTCTACCCTTCATGGATCAGATGCTTGAGAGATTAGCGGGAAACGAGTACTATTGTTTCCTTGATGGTTTCTCGGGTTACTTTCAAATTCCCATTGATCCACAAGATCAAGAAAAGACCACCTTTACATGCCCTTATGGAACCTTTGCTTATAAACGTATGCCTTTCGGCTTATGTAATGCTCCAGGCACATTCCAAAGGTGCATGATGTCCATATTTTCCGACATGATCGGGAAAACGATGGAGGTCTTTATGGATGACTTCTCGGTCATTGGGGATTCATTCGGAACATGTCTCTCCCATTTAGAAAACATGTTGAAACGGTGTGAAGACACCAATCTTTGTCTAAATTGGGAGAAGAGTCACTTTATGGTCAGAGAGGGCATTGTCCTCGGCCATAAGATATCTAAAAACGGGATTGAGGTTGACAGATCTAAAGTTGATGTCATTGGTAAATTACCTCATCCCACTACCGTCAAAGGTATTAGGAGTTTTTTGGGTCATGCCGGTTTCTATCGTAGATTCATACAAGATTTTTCCAAAATCGCCCGGCCTATGACTCATCTTCTTGAAAAGGATGCTCCTTTTATCTTCTCACCCGAGTGCATCGAAGCTTTTGAAACATTAAAGAAAAAGCTGACTGAAGCACCCATTCTGGTTGCCCCTGACTGGGATTTTCCCTTTGAACTCATGTGCGATGCAAGCGATTTTGCTATCGGTGCAGTCTTGGGGCAACGAAAAGCCAAACATTTTCAGCCTATCCACTACGCAAGTAAAACCATGACTGAAGCTCAAACTCATTACACCACTACAGAAAAAGAATTATTAGCTGTGGTGTATGCCTTTGAGAAGTTTCGGCCATATTTAATCTTGACAAAATGTGTAGTGTATACGGATCACTCGGCTCTCAAATATCTCTTTGCAAAACAAGATGCAAAGCCGAGATTACTCCGTTGGGTTCTCCTCCTGCAAGAATTTGATATCACAATACGTGATAAAAAAGGAGCTGAGAACCTAGCTGCTGATCATCTGTCCCGATTAGAGAACCCACACCAAGATGTTTTCGAGAAAAAGGAAATAAATGAAACATTTCCTCTTGAGACACTCAGTGCGGTTGCTTTTCGTGGAGATTCTACTACCCCATGGTTTGCCGACTTCGCAAATTACCATGCGGGTAACTTCATAGTGAAAGGGATGTCGACCCAACAGAAGAATAAATTCTTCAAGGATGTTAAACATTACTTCTGGGACGACCCCTACTTATTCAAAATCTGTGCGGATCAAGTCATCCGACGGTGTGTTTACGGACAGGAAGCTGTTGACATTCTCAAAGCTTGCCATGCTGGACCCACTGGGGGCCATCATAGTCCAAACTACACCGCCAAAAAGGTGTTTGATTCCGGGTTTTATTGGCCCACAATTTATAAGGATGCCCAAGATCTGATCAAAACTTGTGAAGCTTGTCAGCGTCACGAAAATATTTCACAACGAAATGAAATGCCACAAAATGCTATTCAAGTTTGTGAAATCTTTGATGTCTGGGGCATTGACTTTATGGGGCCATTTCCATCATCTCGAGGAAATAAATACATTCTCGTGGCTGTTGACTATTTGTCAAAATGGGTTGAAGCAAAAGCTTTACCCACTAATGATGCCCGAGTGGTTGTAAAATTCCTGAAAGCTCTGTTTGCCCGTTTTGGAACTCCACGTGCTATAATCAGTGATCGTGGTACGCATTTTTGCAATGACATATTTGATAAAGTCATGCAAAAGTATGGTGTAACTCACCGTCTTTCTACTGCGTATCACCCACAAACAAGTGGACAGGTAGAAGTTTCAAATCGGGGTATTAAAAGAATTCTGGAAAGGACTGTAGGAGAAAATCGTGCATCCTGGTCGGATAAGTTGGATGATGCAATATGGGCCTTCCGTACAGCTTACAAAACACCCATCGGGTGTACACCTTACAAACTTGTGTACGGAAAGGCATGTAATCTACCGATCGAATTAGAGCACAAAGCCTACTGGGCCTTGAAACATGCTAACTTTGACCTCCAAACTGCGGGTGATCACCGTAAAGTTCAAATGAATGAACTAAATGAACTGCGTGATCAGGCCTACGAGAAGTCTTTGATCTATAAAGAAAAGACAAAGAAGATTCATGACTCAAAAATAAAGAACCGCGTTTTTAACGTTGGTGATCGAGTCCTTCTTTTCAATTCAAGATTAAAAATCTTCTCAGGCAAACTCAAATCCCGATGGTCTGGTCCATTCACTATCACAAAGGTTTATCTGTAAAACCCTAAAATCTGAAAATGTGTAAAAAGACCGAAATGCCCTTACGATCTAAAACTTTGGTTAACGAGTTTATAAAGTACCAAATAAATTCCAAACTTCGGGAGATGATCAAGATATGAAGTAAAATTAATTCTAATGCTACATTTGACATTTTGGGAAGTAGCAAAATTATTATTACGGAAGGTATATATTAAACGAATTATTTAAATTATTATATGTATTATTATAAATTGATTTAAAATGATTTAAATTGCAAAATTGGAAACTAATTATGATAATTGATTGGGTCCATAAAATTTCCGTGATTTCAGCCCATGCCCTCCCCTCCATACTCGGTCTTCCTTATTTAAAAATAACCAACTTCCTATTAACCCTAAACAACACTACCGATTAACATATTTCACACACAAAAAAATTCTAAAACCTCTCATCCGGCCACCAAAAATTCAAGAAACATTTTTCTGGGTTAGATCATCATTCTAAGGAGTCAAGAAAAATATGTTTTGGTTCGTGGCTTGCTTGGTTCAATCGTGGTGGAAATTGTTTGTATTGTTTTTCATCCGAAAGGTATATATCTCCCATAATTCATACGATCATCTAAAAATTCATTCATCAATTTTCTTACATTCTCTGTACTGATTATGACCTGGGAAAAATTTCTTCAAGGTGTGTTGATCGTTCATGTGGTCATGGAGAAATTATTGGTGTCGAACGCATAAAACCGAGTAACACAAAATCACAACAATTCATCCGCTCGTCCTAAAATATTTCTGGTATTTTTCTAGCATTCTACTCATCCCAAATAACGTTTAAAAAATGATATAAACAAGCCATGCATCGTATTTTGATCATATAACAATTATTGAATTCGAAACCCTAAAAACACAAAAACTCGACATAAAATAGATGCGAAATTTTTGGACCTTTTGTATATTTTTCGTGGCTTCTATATACTTCATATAACATGAGAAAAATGATCCTTTAAATTATTTGAAGTCGAAATCATGTTTTGTGAAATTTGTTTAAAATCCGATTTAGTAAAAAATAAAAGAAACTTGTGATAAACCCTAGACCTAATCGAATTAGGGTTTTTCTTGATTAAATCTGGACTTTAATGCATTTTGATGATGACATAATGATTAGATGATGATTGGTGAACTTAGGGTTTAGTTTTGATAATAAAACATGTTTACCGATTTGATTTTTATTAAATTAAAGGGGTGTTTTGTAATTTTTGAAACTCGTGGGTCATTTTTTTGTAATACTCTATAAATCAAGGACAATATGAATAAAATATAACTTGAGGGTGCTATTTGTAAAATATGGGAGTTTTGGAATTTAAATGTAAATAGATAAATATGTATATATCGAATTAGAAATTAATTAAGATGAAGGACTAAAAGTGTAATTTCTGGAAAGTGAAAGGTTTTCGAAGTAAATAATATTATGAAGGGTAAAATGTGTAATTTTGAGTAATTAAGGGCTTAATATGTAATTATGGTTAAATATATAATTCGATTTGTATTTTAAATAAGTACAAGGACTAAATATGTAAATTACCTAAACCTTGAGGGCTGTTTGTAACATATTTATATTGAAGGGTATTTTCTGGAAATTGAATAAATAAAAGGGCTTGATGTGTAATGTAACTAAGATGAGGATTAAATTGTAAATAATAAAAGTATAAGGTTTAATTTGTAATTAATAAAGTAAAGGGGGTAACTTGTAAATTATGAAACTTGAAGGCTAAATATGTAATTCTGGAAAGTATAAGTGTTTGAATGGTAAAATGATAGGATTTCAAATGTGGACCTTTAACTTTGGTAAATTTGCATTAATAACCCTAAACTATGGAAACTTGTCATATGTAACTCTAAATTGGTATAACTTGTTAAAATGAACGTTCCTTCCATAATAAGCTAATTGAAGACTTAACTTGGTTTGTATCATTTGAATATTACTAAATATGGCAACTTACTAATTCGGGAAACCTGCTATAAATAGAAAGTTACTAAATCTGGAAAGTTCTTAAAATGAAAAGATAATTAAAGATGGTAATCTGAACTTGAACCCCCTTAGTAATTTGTCTTCTACTTTCTCTAGGTGTAAAGAGGGAGAGGTCCTGATCTGTCTCAGTACTTTCTGCTTTTGTTCTTTGTGCTTGCATTTGAATAAGGTACAGATACTCTGCCCTTTTTCAGTAAGGGTGTCCTATCTCATTGATATGATTTCTGATTTCTGATTCGGTTAAGTTTTCCTAAGCCATTGCTATGTTTCCCTTTGTTGTGAACCTTCGATATGATCTTTGATTTGTATACCTTGACCTGTTAAACTCTGTTTTGAACCTTTGATACTATTTCTGAAATGACTTGATATGAACCATCTGTTACGGACTATCTGTATTGGACCTTTGGATATGACCTTCTGATTTGATTTGATACATGACTCTTAGTTTGATACCCGAGCCAAAATTTGTGACCCTAGCCATGAAGGTAACATGGCCGTGTCTGTGATGCACCACTGGCATGACTAGTGTGTAGCCCTAGTGATTTGGTTACACCGTCCCTTTGATTTGGTCTGCATGTGATTGGGTAGGGGCGTATGGATGCATCCTAGATCTGTTCTGTTTAGTGGATTTGACTGTATATGATATGATATGATTTGTCTGGTGATTGGTACTGTGTGCTATACATGCCCTTCACATTTCTGAGAGGTCGCTCCTCTATGGTTACTGTATATGATATGATCTGTTATGTTTCTGGGCTCGTGGTGGATTACTATCCTATATTATTCTTTTCCCTTTATTGACTGTACCTTATGATACTTCCCATTGCACCATATATTATATCTGTTTCGTTATCATTTAACTTTGCCATGTTTCGTACTTCGTTATCTTTGCTTTGTTATATGTATCTGTTCACTGAGCTTTTTATGCTCAGCCGCACGTTTTTCTTTTCGTGTGCGGCAGGTATCTAAGCTAGGAGCTGGGGATTTCTGCTTTGGGATTGAGAGATTAGAGCTTTTGGTTGGAGCTTTTACCTTAGATGACCACCCTTATAATATGACATTTGTTTCGGGATTCTGTTTCTTTTGTTTATTCCATTGGTTTATCTTTATCCTTTGAACTCATGTAATTTGGTTTAAGCCGTGTTGGCTTGACTTTCTTATTGATTTTGGTTTATGGCTTCCGCTGTGTATTATGTATGCTCTGATTTGTCACCGTGATGTGATACCTTTACCCTTGTCGGGTTGGGGTGTTACATTATCCGTATGGTACCGTTGAGTTATCTCAAGCTGACGGTCCTAATTTCAAAGTGAATGGTCATCGTTTAAAACACTACTTTGGAGAGGACATACCATTCATGGTTGTCCCGGATCTTCAAACTTTCCCCATGAACCAATGAATGCGGGGATCGAGTCAAGCTAATGACTCGGTGATCAAAAACATTAGCAAAACATGGGTTTTCACCCGTGTCTCTGTTTTCTTTCTCTTTTCTACCATCTAGTGTGGGGGAGATACCCCACATGTTGTATATATGTAAATACCAAAAAAAAAAAAAAAAAAAAAAAAAAAAAAAAAAAAAAAAAGTGTATTTATAAAAATAATGGCTATTAGTATTTCCCTTTCACGTTCTAAGTGTTGGTTTAACAACCGGTGCTTAGAATATTGAGGGCAATATTCAGTTCTAAGTGTGGGGGGGGAATTCTAGCGAATTTGATCAAATGTACCATCTAGTACCCCCATTTTAGCCAAAATTTAAAAAAAAAAATTTCTCGCTTAGAACTCAATAAATGGTTATCAGTCCGCCATGTCTAACCCACATAAGGATTGGCTAATCCGAGAGCAAACGGCTCTTGGTAAAGATGTCTCAAATCCGTTGATGGCTTACAATTTGCCAAAAATTGTATGGTATTCAACTCCCCATATCTTTATAAGTGAAGAGTTGGCTAGCCCGCAAGGTTATGGCTTGTGGTAAAGGCAGTGAAAAGCCATATTGGTAATCAGCTCACCAAAGATAATAACTGTATTTTATCTAAGAGTTGGCTAGTCCAGAAGCAAACGGCTTCTGGTAAAGACAAATCAAAACTGTTGACAGCTGATGGTTTGCTCAAAATCATTTGGTTATCATTGTACCAAAGTATCACATACTAAAACATTGGCTAGTCCAGAAGCAAACGGCTTCTGGTAAAGACAAATCAAACCCGTTTACAGCTGGTGATTTACTCAAAATCATATGGTTATCGGTGTACCATAGTTCTTACTTGAACTGAAACATTTGGCTACTCCAGAAGTAATGGCTTTTGGTAAAGAGAAAAATCCATTAAATCTTCATAAAAAATTGCTAGGGACTAGCAATAGTTTAGTGTGGGGGATTGATGAGTGTCTAAATACTCATCATTTTTACCTAATCTGAGCTGCCAAAACATCCAAAAACACTCAGAAATGCATCATAATACTGAAATTATCCCAGAATTGTGTTTTATATGTTTCAGATGCAAAATGTTTAAAAACAAGTGAAAAACGAACAAAGTTTGCATAATTGGCAGTTTCAGTCCCTCAACTTTCAAAAGTTGTCAAAACTAGTCCCTGGTTATTCTAAAAACAAGAAAAGTCATCAAAGGTCCTTTAAGAATCATAAAATTACATAATAAGTCCTTTGGTGCAAAGTTTCATAAAATTACAACTTTGGTCCCTCAAGTTTAGAAAATTTCAAAAATGGTCCCTGGGATTTAAAAACTTTGAGAAAAATAAATATGGTCCTTGTGTTATTGATTTGTGGCAGGTTTAGTCCTTTGAAGTGAGTTTGGAATGTTGGCAAATCAGGTCCCTAAAGTTTCAGCATATTACACCTTTGGTCCTTGTGATTTATCTATAAACCACCCGGATCCAACAATAAATAAACCCAACACCCTATTAAACCAAACCCAACCCATCCTAATTATCTAAACCCAGCCCAACCAAGCCCAATTCTATTAATAATACAACCCGACCCAATCCGGTATTCAAAACCAGTTTGACTTCGGTCAAACTCATCCCTAACCTCACAACCCCGCCAATACCACCTAGCCCATAGTATCTCTGCAATACAACCCCCCATCCAATCCCACTCACCTAACAATACAAGGAACATTAAATGCTTCTTCTCCACCTCCCTGAAAAGCATTAAATGCTTAAACCTGCTCAATCCACTAACTCAATTTTCCCGCCAAAATGCCAAGTGGACAGCTGAGATCACTAGAAGGCAATTGAAGGGTTGGATTATGATCAGAGGTTGATGACAAGGAGTTCCCAGTTGTATTTTGTATAAATAAGAGCAATGTAATAGATAATAGAGTAGTAGTTAATTTTAGTTAATCGTTTTTATTATTCAGTTCTTATCTTTGTAATTGTAAGCTTCAAGTTATCAATATAAGTTATTTTGAGATCATTGTTCTTGTTTTATTCAGTATTAAACTCAGTTTGATTAGCAAAGTAAATTTTAAGTTACCTGTTATTCGTATAAGCTATAAGTACCATTAAGTCACCATCAAAAGCTCTAAATACCCTTGTAATAATCTTACATAAGCTTCTCATAGCTTCTTGTAATCTTATTTAGTATCACTCAGTTCTAAATTTCAAATAAGGAAATCAGTCAACGAAAGTCAACTCTGGTCAAATAAGCTACTATGGAGTTGATAAGCTGAAACTCTGGAAGGAAATGGTTTAGTGGTTCTGTGGAGAACTTATAGGATTGATACTTGGTTATTGGTTTCAAAATTTCAGCTTGGTGCTCATTTGTAAGCTTATTCTCAATTTTTTCAGTTCAATATCTTTGTTGATTAATCTTTGTTATATCTGTGTTTCTATGCTTGTTTGTTGTTAGTCTACCATAATCTACCTTAATATTGAGGTCTTGTTTGTTGGAATACTTAGTTGCTAAAGATTTCACTTTTCACAGTCAAATTACCACTTGGGTCATTTCTGTGTTTGAGGCTTATGTTCTTGATGTTTCTTGTTTCTTTGATCTTTGTTGATGATAGTATAAGGTTTGAGAACAGATTTGAGGATCAAAACATTCAGTTGCTTTGATATTCACAAATTAGGATTGATAAAGGGTTGTTTGGATTTACTGCATAATCTGTGTTAGAAGTTGTTTGTGTGGTTGTTCTTGTTTGATTTACTACACATTAGGTCTAAATAACTCAGAGAAAACATAAAAACCATACCTCATTTGGTTAAAAGTCAAAATGGCCTTTGATCCCTCTCATTTTGTTGTCTGATGTGGATTTAGGATCCAAGATCATGCTTTTGTGTTAAGAAGTTGTTAAACTTGCTCAATCTAGTCTTATTACACCATAATACATCATAATCAATCAATAAATCAAGATCAAAGTTCACCAAAGTCAATCTTTTTGTTTTACTGCAAAAGTCAAAAACTCAGTGTATGCTGAGTGTTGAGACTGCTGATCTAGGCTTAAATTGGACCTCAATTGGCTAGTTTGTGATGGGGCTTTTAGGTTTTTAAGATAGTTCATAGTTCAGGCTACCTTTTGCCCCCATAATATTGCATCTCAGTGCTTATTTAGACTGGTTAATCTGCCTTGGAAGTTTGCCTTTTTCTGCATTTTTCTGTTTCAAGTTTGAATCAGATTTGGTGTTGATTGTGCTTATTTGTTGGATTGTCTGTTGGAAATAAGTTGTTTTGTGTTTATTTAAGTTGGCTTAACCTGTTTTGAGCATTTGGTGAATTTGTGTGCTTACTAGCTTATTTTGGGCTTATTAGTTAACTGCTTATCTGCCCAAATAAGCCTATCAGGCTTAGATAACTTTTCCTTTTATTTTTCCCAGCTTCCTAATATTATTTTAGATTTACTCAGAATTTTTCATAATTTTCTGAATAGTTTTAATATTTTTAATCTTTTTAATTAGTTTATAATAGTAATTAAATCATAATAAATAGAATAATAATCAGAAAAATATAATTCCAATTTTCATAATTTTATTTTGTTAATTTTAATCCAGGAAAAATATAATTATATTTTTAGGCCTTAATAAAATCAAAAATAGAAATAAAGTGATAGCTTCTATTTAATAGAATTTATCTTTTTAAATTTTAATTAAGTAATTTTCATTTTTATAATTTTCTTAGTTTCTATTTACTTATTAATATTTTTAGAAAAAGTTTTAGAATTTTCTTTGTTCATTTAGTATTTTTTATAATTTAAATTAGTTTAATTAGTAATTAAATAATAAATAATTAATAATAATTAAATAAAAAGTATAAAAAAATATAATTTAAGTTTTTAAATAAGTTTTAAGTTATTTTACATTTTTAGGTTTTAAATTTTATAAATTTTATTTTTTTGTCCCATTTTAGATTTTTCGTTGCGCGTTTTCAGATTATTTAATTCGCGTTTTATTTTCCTGTGTATATCTGTTTTTGTTTGTTATTTAGAATTGCTAAATAAAGCAAAATCAAAAGCAATCTAAATCATCTGTCACTCTAATCCTAGCTTTTCACAGTTTTCCATTCACACCTCGTTGGGAAACGATCCGGGTGATCACTTGCCTGGTTTCACACTACACACGAGCATTCGTTCTGAGGCTGTTTATATTTTATCATTTATTACGGTTGACCATTCACAAGTGGTTGACTTGTGTGATAGAGAAATAAAAGATAACTAGTTTGGGAGGAATCATAAAATTTTACGACACATATGAAGTAGTTGATAAACAAAAGATTCCCAACGAAGTACAACAGGGAAATGTGTCTGACTCAAATAATGTTAACATGGAAAATAGCAATATGATTCCATATGAACAATATTTGACTCACAACAACATCCCTGATGTACAAGATGGAGAATCTTCTGTTGATAATAATGCTTGTGTTGATAATAACGTGTGTGCCTTAGAAAATATATGTGACGTAGATAATGCATGTGAGAGGCATGATGGCACAGTACTTGCTCCACACGATAACTTGATCACTAGACTAAACATATATAAGGAACAAGTAGCTATGTATGAACAGCGTGCTAAGTTTGAGCTTAATGTACGTGAGCAGAAAATGGAAGATCAAATGTGTACACTTATAAAAGAAACTAGAGTAAGAGAAGAAACATTAAAATAAGAGTTAAATTCTTTGAAAAATCAGCTGGATTTATCTGTTAAGCAAAAACAGGATATTCAAAATTGTATAAATAACCTAAAGCTAGAATTCAAAGAAAAAGAAACGGAACTCTTAAATGATTTTTCTAGACTCAAAACGTTAAAGAATAAGCTTGAAGATAAGTTGTACACACAAGACCAAACCAGACAGACTGCCCAAATGATTCATTAGCACAGAAAGTTAAGTGACAAGCATAGTGAAAGCAAAGTAGGTGAATCTCAATTAGCTCTTCTTAAGATTGCTAAGGTAGCCCAACCTGCATTATATGATACCAAAGTGATGATCATGCCCAATCATGAACCACCTGAGGTTGTATCCTTGAATGAGGCAGATGAGATAGAAGTGCGAAAAAGAGAAAAAATGAATGAGAAAATGAGGGATCCCGTGTGCACAGCCAAACGAGTAATGGTCAAGCCCCATGATTATTGTGAGGAGAATCGTTTGACTGTGTTTGCACCTCAAAAGAAGTTAACACCTGAACAAATATTTTGGTCACAAGATATAGAAAAGCTCGAGGAAGATAAACTTAAAGCCAACACCCAATACATTAGAAAAGTCGCGTCCATAACGATGTATCCTCCCAATACACCTAGGAATTTGGTTCCCTTGTCTCTTCCCACTGAATGCAAAACCTTAATTAGCTTATACGTGCTTTGGCAACTATTTGCTGATTTTGATAAAACATGTACGAAGAGAATCACACCAACAGGAATTACTGAGGGGGAAAGGTGTTTTGAGCATGCAAAAAGGTGTTACTTGCCTGAGATCATGCCATTCTTTAAACTACTTAAAGAACATTTTGAAGGGATGCAAACTGCCCTTAAAACCGAAATAAATGAAATGAAAGTAGTGTTTAAAGATATGGAAAATGAGGTAACTCATTATGCAATAGAACTTAAGAGTCGTGAGATTGAAAGGAAAAACATACTCATCGCCAATGACAACTTGATTGCTAGATGTATTGAGCAAGATGTGATTTATACTGCTACTGATTCTGCATTATCTGCTTGTCAATTTCATGAGTATGCTATTGCTTTAGAAGTTACCCAGAAACGTGTTGTTGAGCTTGAGGGGGAGAATTTGAAATTGCTTGAAAAAATTCAAAATGATGACCATGATAATCTGGTTAAACGTTTTTCAAAATTAGAGGTTGATTATCTGAATTTGCAACTCAAACATCAACACTTAGAAGAAACATGCAAAATATCAAATGTCAAGACATCCTTGGATGCTCCTGAGTTTGATACATATTTTGAATTAAGCAAACGTGATGAAAAAATTCAAGCTCACACAAACACGATTCGAATGTTGAGGGCCTAAATTGCCCAATTGAAATCCAACAAATGTGATGAGTATGGCACCAATAAACCTTCGTCTTCAAATTCTCAGAATTTTCAATATCAAGACACCATCAATAAGTTACATTATGAAAATGAGTGTTTTCGAGAAGAAAATTCAAAGATTAAACAGCATTACAAAGAGTTATATGATTCAATTAAAGTTACAAGAAATAGTCATAATGAAAAGATAACTTCTTTGTTAAATGAAATTGAGAATCTTAAGACGCAGGTGAAAGGAAAAATGCCATGCACCTCTTGTAATTGTGTTGCATCAAAGGTCTCTGCTTGTAAAATGTACGAGGTTGATGTGGGGCCTATTCCATTTCCCATGAGAAAAAACAGACATGTCCATCAAATGTATCTCTGTCACCGTAGGGATGGACTTGACACTCTTCGTGAGGTTGTGGAAGAGGACAGAATAGAAAAACCACCTGATAAGGCAGTAGGTTATGCCTGCGTCCTCACAAAAAGGATCCAGGAACAGTTAGAATATGCCATCGGCACGGGTCCCAAGTCTAGCAACCTAAGAGATAGATTAGGTGCACCATCACCCACTATTAAAAACAAGCATGTAACCTTTGATTTGCCATCAAGAATATCAGAACCCAGCACATCAAAATCTGGAAAGCATGTGACTGTGAAACAAACTAATGTTCCTATCATTACTTCTAAAGGAGTGAAATGTGACACCCAAGCTTGCGAGTCAAAGCCTAGAGGCAATGCAAGGAAAGATAGGACTGCGCCAGCTAATTGTGATCACAAGAAGTGTGTAGAAGCCCAACCTAGGAACAATAAGTTTGTAATGACTAGATTGAATCGTGTTGATTCTAGTATCAAAAGTACTGTAATTAATTCGAATTCTAATGCGGTCTGTAAAACATGTGACAAATGCTTAATTTATGGTAATCATGATGATTGTGTTGTGTCATTTCTGATACCTCATGCACCACCCCAAGTTAAGTATGTTAGGAAGACTGAAAGATGTAAGAAAGTTTGGAAGGCAATAGGAAAAACTTTTGCTACTGTTGAGTATCAATGGAGACCCACTGGAAGAAAATTCAGTTTAGGAAATAAATGTCCATTGCCTAAGTTGAATGACCATAGGTTTGTGAAAGTTAAAGAATGGAGGCCAACAGGTCGAATTTTGTCTCCATGAACACAATGCCTTCCAAATAGGCCATCTGCTGACTCTAGGACTGTTCCCACTGTAGAGACTTCAGTATTAGCAAACTCTGTTGCTCCTAAATTTGTGAATGCTAACCAAATGGACCCCAGTTTCATGTGGGGATCCACATATTTCAGTTATCCATCTTTGTCTGTCTTCAAATGCAGGTCGTACAAATCGTCCTTTGGTATTTGGATTCAGGCTGCTCAAAACATATGACTGGGGATCGCTCACGGCTCAAGAACTTCGTGAAAAAGTTTATCGGGACAGTTAGATTCGGGAACGACCATTTTGGTGCAATTATGGGTTATGGAGATTATGTGTTCGGTGACAGTGTAATCTCACGGGTATATTATGTGGAAGGATTAGGGCACAATCTGTTTTCTGTTGGTCAATTTTGTGATTCAGATCTAGAAGTGGCTTTCAGAAAACACACATGTTTCGTCAGGGAATTGGATGGTGTAGACCTTCTAAAAGGCAGTCGGGGCACAAATCTATACACCATTTCAATTGAAGAAATGTTGAGATCCTCTCCCATTTTCTTACTTTCTAAAGCCTCCAAGACAAAATCATGGTTGTGGCATCGTCGTCTGAACCATCTAAACTTCGGTACCATAAATAATCTTTCCCGCAAAGATCTTGTACGAGGCATGCCCAGACTAAAATTTGAGAAAGATCATCTCTGCTCCGCATGTCAACTGGGCAAAAGCAAGAAACAAACCCACAAACCCAAAACCGTCAACACCAACTTAGAAGTTCTTCACACCCTTCACATGGATCTGTGCGGCCCAATGAGAGTACAAACCATAAATGGAAAGAAATATGTTCTTGTGATAGTAGATGATTACTCTCGGTTTACATGGGTAAAATTTTTGAGAACAAAGGATGAAACTCCAGAGGTTATCATCAAACTGATAAAACAGCTGCAAGTAAGGCTCGACAAGACTGTCAGAATCATCCGCACTGACAATGGAACTGAGTTTGTTAATCATCAACTCAGAAATTTCTATGAAAATATTGGCATCACGCATCAGAAAAGTATCCCTCGCACTCCTCAGCAGAACGGAGTTGTTGAACGAAGGAACCGTACTCTGGTGGAAGCTGCGAGAACCATGCTTATATTTTCAAAGGCACCGATGTTTCTCTGGGCGGAAGCTATTGCAACAGCATGCTACACCCAAAACCGATCTCTGATTCACTCTATTCATGATAAGACTCCCTATGAGTTAATTCATAACAAGAAACCTGATCTTTCCTTTCTTTGTGTGTTTGGTGCACTTTGCTATCCGACTAATGATAGTCAAGACTTGGGAAAGTTAAGAGCTAAAGCAGACGTAGGTATTTTTGTTGGTTACGCACCAGATCGCAAGTGTAACACCCCAACCCGGCAAGGGTAGAAGTGTCACGCAAATGGTGACATATCAAAGGCAAGCATAACATACGACTTACATAATACAATTTGTTTACAAATGCTTCCAAAGGAAATATCAAACTACAAAGTCATACATAAGTAAATTCTAAATAAGGTATCGTCTTCATAAGCTAATCTCTCATCCCAAAGCAAAACCCAAGCTCCTGGCTTCCTACTAAAACCTGCCGCAGGAAAAGAAATGCGGCTGAGCTTAAAAAGCCCAGTGAACAGATATATAATAAACGGAAAACAAAATCAAATGGAAATGAACAGACATATCATAATGAATGAGATATAGGAAATAAAGAGTAAGGTTTAGGACTGTCATCCACCACGAGCCCATATCATAACATATCACATATCATATCATATCATATCTTCATAATCATATAGAGGGGAGACCTCTCAGATAATCAGATAATATGAGGGGTGTCCTCATTCTTCAGGTGGAGTAGCTAGCTCCCATATTTTGTGAAAGGAGTGGATTGCACCCAACCCCAGTCACCATATCATATCATATCAAAACATATCATATCAGAACATATCTAGGATGCATCCATTCGCCCCCCAAACAAATCATATTGGCCATAACAAATCATAAAGCGCGCATATCATATCATAATGGGGACGGTGTAACCAAATCACTAGGGCTACACACTAGTCATGCCATTGGTGCATCAATGACACGGCCATGTTACCTTCATGGCTAGGGAACATATTTTGGCTCGGGTATCAAACTGGGAGTCAAAGGTCCAGGTCATAGGTTCATATCATAATCAGAGTGTCACATCAGAAAGGTCATATCAGAAGGTTCATATCAGAAGATCGAATATCCCAGGTCAATATCCAAAAGGGTCAAAGTATCAGATGGTCAAACCTTCAAAAGGTTTAATATCAAAAGTACTTTTCAAAAGGTTTTCTCTTAAGGTTCATTTAAAACAATCCTTCAAAATAGTTTTCATAAATGGTCTTTCAAATAGTTTTCATAAACGAACTTCAAAATAGTTTTCTTAAAGTCGATATATCATGCTTGAAAAACCCTTTCAAAATACTTTACTTAAAACATTTCCATCTCATATCAAAAAGGTCTTCATATCATAGGTTCAAAATCAGAGATCAAGGGTCGAAGCAAAGGTGTCATAGCAAAGGGTCGTAACGGAGTATCAAATCAGAGATTTAACAGATCGGAAAAGAATCATAGGAAACCTTACAGAGAAGGTCAGAATATCTGTACCTTAGACCGCAAGTGAAAACACAACAGAAATCATAACGATCGGAAGCAACTCCTTCTTCAGCGAATCTACACGAATTCATAATCGTCTTATTATTAATAACTTGTTTTAAATCATTTCTCATTTAGTCGGCTTTCCATTTTTAGTAGGTTTCCAGAATTAGTAAGCTTCCATATTTAGCAATATTCAAATGATACGAATTAAGTTAAGTCATTAATCAGCTTATTATGGAAAGAACGTTCATTTTAACTCATTATACAAATTTAGGATCAAATATGACAATCTTTCATAGTTTAGGGTTATTAATGCAAATTTACCAAAGTTAAAGGTCCACAATTGAAATCTTATCATTTTACCATTCAAACACTTATACTTTCCAGAATTACACATATGGCCTTCAAGTTTCATAATTTACAATTTACACCCTTTTAATTAATTAATTACAAAATAAATCTTATACTTATATATTTTACAGTTTAACCTTTACAATATTCATATTACACATCAAGTCCTTTTATTTCTTCAATTTACAGAAAATAACCTTCAATATTACCATGCTACAAACAGCCCACAAGTTTTGGTAATTTACACATTTAGTCCCTCATTTTAATTCCAATTCGATACACATATAATCACTAATTTACATTATAATTCCAAATCTTCCATATTTTACAAATAGCACCCTCAAGTTATATTTTATTTATATTGTCCTTGATTTATAGAGTATTACAAAAATAGCCCACGACTTTTAAAAGTTACAAAACACACCCTTTAATAATTAAAATCCAATCGGTAAACATGTATTTCTCCCAAAATCAAACCCTAATTTTTCAAAACACTTTCCAATCATTAGAACATTATTAGAACATTATTTAGACCAGATCTATATCATATCAAGAACCTTAAACCATTCGTTCCATTTTTAAATTCATATATACGATTTATAGATTACAAAACCCGATTAATCCAATAAATTCGAAATAATTATATTAAGCTTCTATAATTCGAATTATCATTTTTCTCAGTTCATATGGGTTACATAGAGTCTAAATAAAATAGATTTGATGCCAAGAAAATTCGTATGCCAATATTTAGGATTTTAATTCGATTTTAGGGTTTATAATTCTTTAATTCGAATACTACTCATATATCTTGCATGGTTCGATTCCAACATTTTATACACGACTTATATGATGAGAAGAAAGCTAGAAAAATACCAGAATCAATTTAGAACGATCGAATGATTTATAGTGATTTAGGGTTTCTCGGTTTTATTCGCTCGACATCAACAATTCCTCCACGACCAAAATAGCGATCCAACGACCTTGTAGCTATTTTTACCAGATCATAATCAATGTGAAGAACATCAGAAAAATAAGAAACGAATTTTTAAATGGTCGAATGAATTATGGACGAATTATTACCTTACGTGAGGAATAGAACAAGAAAATTCGACACCTATCAAATCCGGTCACTATAATTCGAATGGCTAATTTTCTAGACTTCTTTAGATGCCAAAGAACACAGTAAAATTGGTCTTGATCTTCCATAAATTCGGATGTGAAGAAAACGAATTTGTTTGGTTGTTTGGTTTTAATCGGAAAAGTATTTTAGGGATAATAAAATGAGTTTGTTATATTTAAAATGGAATGTGCCGATCATAGGGGAGGGGTGGACTAATATTTCGGAAATTTTCAGTTATAGAATTAATTGGGCTTAAATTTCTATTTTAATGTATTTTTAAATCACCTTAAAACATATTAATGATGATATAAATTCCATTCGGCTATCTAGGGGTATTTTTGTAATTTCATAGCTTGCAAAAATATTAAATGGAGTTGTCAAAATTATTTGGTATCATATCTTGCTCATTTCCAGAAGTTTGGGATCGATTCGGAACTTTAATTAAGCTTTAATTAAATTTTAAAGTTTCCGGGGCATTTTGGTAATTTTTGCATGTTTTAGATTTTCGGGTTTTATAACTCTTCCCCTCTAACAGAAAAATTTCGTCCTCGAAATTTGCAAAGCATCAGAAGTGAAAGGATCGAAAACAAAATAGGGACGTACTAGATCAGAATGCGGATAACTAGCTCGTATTGATTCCTCGGTTTCCCAGGTAGCTTCCCGCTCTGGGTGGTTCTTCCAAAGAATCTTTGCGAACGAAGATGAAACGAAACAGAAGACACAACGGACAGCGAACGGAAATGCAAAAAGACTTGTTTCTCATGACTCTTCATTGCCGATCCAAAAGTAACTTTCGTTCCCAGAAATGACATATCATACGGAATTCAGATTGCAAGGATCATATTCAAACATGACGAATGGTTATCATATTCTCTCAGAAGGGATACAAGGATACGCAAGATTGTGACGGATATGCCGTCCATAGCATTCGATTAGGCAAATCAGATGAGATCGTACGGAAAATAAATTGTAGGTGATATCAAATAGAAGAAACTTATAGCAGAACTTAAGATTCTTATTGGAATTACAAAGGTCAACAACCGCGTACCGAGACTCCAAACGTATCAAATCGTATAACGGCGAAACAGATTAAGCGTAAAGGTGGAACGAACCTAAATCTTACCAATGCGAAATTCCTCACATCTCCAATCAAAATTCTAAGGTTTCTAAAGTACTCCTCGAAATATCCTATGAACACAATAAGGGTACGTCATATGACGTAGGTATTATCACGTTCGCGAACCGTCATAATACCAGCATCATATGAGTATACCATCATGATGGTCATACTTTATCTCAAGTCGCGAACAGAACTACTTATCTTAACCACCTATCAGTCTTTCTACCTCCTAAGGTTGGTCCAAAACAAACATCACTACGGATTCTAAATCGGAGGAATTTGAACGTACAAATAGCGTAACGAAATGTGTACACCTTGAAATGAAACTCGTCGTCGAAGCGTTAGGTCTTCCACAATTCATCATCCTTCTCATAACGAAAACATCATCCAAATAAATGCATAACTAACACAGAACGGAATTTCTAATAGGGTAAGGCTCATTCAAAGGATCCTATCGAAAGGTAACGGAAACTTAAGTGGTCTAAGAGGAAATGAATTACGTCTTCAATATCTTCATCCTTTACAACAATCACATCTTCAAACGTTTACTACAAAATTTCATCCATTCAATTTCATGATCTCGAACCTTTTCAAATTCTAAGCAGTCGCTCTCTTGTCTAATTATACGATCATAGGGTGAAAAGGAATCATAAACTTGAGTCTGGTTCCTCAAGTCTTCGACACTTCTTCTGGACACTTCAGTGTGGTAGCGTGAATCTCCAACGTGATCACCGTGCATACCTCCATTTGCGAGTCTGCTTCAGCTCTCAATTCATCTTAGTACAACTAAAATGACTTAGAGAAACAAGGTTGCGTGTCTCCTACAGGTCTTCTAGCATGATTCAAAAATTCACCAACTCACACTGCTGTGGACTTCCTGGTTTATGTGCAGAAATCTCATCTTCTACGGTCTGGTCGTCTTGATGCCCAACTGAAATCTCTACGTGTTGCTTGAGGTGTAATCGAGTTTCATCTCAACCTGTCTCTCTTTCTCATGCTTCTCTCTTGGTAACGCCGGTCACGAACATCTTCTACCAATCTTCTACAAGGTTTCTAACTCTAACCATGGTCTTCAGTCTTGGTCCTTTCTGTGGAAGCTCTGTCGTCATCGGATACCTGGTGGTGTTGTCTGCTGCAATCTCTGAACGCAAATCAAAACTATTCTTCCAGAGCAAAGGGTCGGTTCACAAAATACAAACAAACGGTCTACGAGTTCCTCGTTCGTCTCTGAGCACAAACACACTGTCATACTATGACAATTATCCAGCTACTTGCGAAAATATGCTTCTTCCAGCCAATACAATTGACATCACTCAAACTCATAATGGTCACACGAGTACTAAAGCAACTTCAGGAAACCTTCTTAGGGAAAAACTTCATATCACAAATCTTCCTCTTCACAATTCAAATTGTAATGCTTCGCGGAACCTAATCTCAACTAATCAACTTCCTTCTCAGATGTTCTTGTGGTTGCTTCTTCCGTCTTTCAACTCAGAAGAGGTCGTCTGCTACGGAGTTTCAAAAATAGCACAAATCGAATATTGATACGCGGAAATGGAATGGAATAACGATTACGGTTAAATTCACGATGGTCGGTGCGCCGCCGCACACTTCTCTCTTTCTTCTTCATAACAAACAGGAGCATTCAAAGAGATTACTGAAGTGAACAAACTCATATTCCATCAGTTCCTACAATCTCTTAACTTCTTCAGTGTCATGGTTTCGCCAATTCAGATCGGTTCAATGCAAACTTTACTTCCCAAACGGATTTCAAAAGGTTCATTAGAAACACCAGAAATTCGTACAACAAACTTTCAAGTGCCGGAGTTTTCCAAGAGTGGATGCTAACAGGCGTTAGGAGAAAATTGGAAATCAAAGAGATCGGAGTATGTGCTTCATACAACAATAATCTTAACAGATTCAAATGATTGAGAATGTCATATCAAAATATGGTGAAGCAGATTTCTTAAAGATCGCATTTCAAATATTGTAGTCTACGGTAGCTTCACGAAAGCCACCCATCCAAAATCAAAAGACCTCAAAGTCCAAGGTAAACGGATTCTTAGAACGAATGTGGTTGTCAAATCATACAGATAGTTCACATATCAAATTTAGTACATGGTTCATCAAAGTGTAGGATAGAAGAGTGAACAGTTCAAAGGATCGGAATTTTGTTTAGCTTATATCATAGAAATGGTAGGGTGTGCATCGATAGTAATACGAACATCGTTTAACTGTCAGAGGCGAGATGTATGGAATATCAGTTATTAGCATCAGCATGCTCAGATAACAATTCCGTGCAAGACAAGTATTAACATCAAATCCTTCCAAAGGGAACATACAAAGTTCATTCTTCAAATGACGGAAGATAAGACTTCCTCGTCTTCAGGGACAAACGTTCTTATAAGGCATGACTAAAGGCAAAGGCAAGATTCAGAGTGATGCAGAAGCAAATACTACTCACATGAATGTCCTAGACTACCCATTCCTCACCGGTTATGACTTATGTTCCTATGGGAAAATCTTACGCAATTTCGCAAAGGTCATCCTACGAGCGCCTACAGTGGAAACTTAGGGGTCCTAACTTACACAGGCCAAGGGTAGATGTACTACAAGTCGCAAACCTGTCTCTGATACCATAATTGTAACACCCCAACCCGGCAAGGGTAGAAGTGTCACGCAAATGGTGACATATCAAAGGCAAGCATAACATACGACTTACATAATACAATTTGTTTACAAATGCTTCCAAAGGAAATATCAAACTACAAAGTCATACATAAGTAAATTCTAACTAAGGTATCGTATTCATAAGCTAATCTCTCATCCCAAAGCAAAACCCAAGCTTCTGGCTTCCTACTAAAACCTGCCGCAGGAAAAGAAATGCGGCTGAGCTTAAAAAGCCCAGTGAACAGATATATAATAAACGGAAACCAAAATCAAATGGAAATGAACAGACATATCATAATGAATGAGATATAGGAAATAAAGAGTAAGGTTTAGGACAGTCATCCACCACGAGCCCATATCATAACATATCACATATCATATCATATCATATCTTCATAATCATATAGAGGGGAGACCTCTCAGATAATCAGATAATATGAGGGGTGTCCTCATTCTTCAGGTGGAGTAGCTAGCTCCCATATTTTGTGAAAGGAGTGGATTGCACCCAGCCCCAGTCACCATATCATATCAAATCAAAACATATCATATCAGAACATATCTAGGATGCATCCATTCGCCCCCCAAACAAATCATATTGGCCATAACAAATCATAAAGCGTGCATATCATATCATAATGGGGACGGTGTAACCAAATCACTAGGGCTACACACTAGTCATGCCATTGGTGCATCAATGACACGGCCATGTTACCTTCATGGCTAGGGAACATATTTTGGCTCGGGTATCAAACTGGGAGTCAAAGGTCCAGGTCATAGGTTCATATCATAATCAGAGTGTCACATCAGAAAGGTCATATCAGAAGGTTCATATCAGAAGATCGAATATCCCAGGTCAATATCCAAAAGGGTCAAAGTATCAGATGGTCAAACCTTCAAAAGGTTTAATATCAAAAGTACTTTTCAAAAGGTTTTCTCTTAAGGTTCATTTAAAACAATCCTTCAAAATAGTTTTCATAAATGGTCTTTCAAATAGTTTTCATAAACGAACTTCAAAATAGTTTTCTTAAAGTCGATATATCATGCTTGAAAAACCCTTTCAAAATACTTTACTTAAAACATTTCCATCTCATATCAAAAAGGTCTTCATATCATAGGTTCAAAATCAGAGATCAAGGGTCGAAGCAAAGGTGTCATAGCAAAGGGTCGTAACGGAGTATCAAATCAGAGATTTAACAGATCGGAAAAGAATCATAGGAAACCTTACAGAGAAGGTCAGAATATCTGTACCTTAGACCGCAAGTGAAAACACAACAGAAATCATAACGATCGGAAGCAACTCCTTCTTCAGCGAATCTACACGAATTCATAATCGTCTTATTATTAATAACTTGTTTTAAATCATTTCTCATTTAGTCGGCTTTCCATTTTTAGTAGGTTTCCAGAATTAGTAAGCTTCCATATTTAGCAATATTCAAATGATACGAATTAAGTTAAGTCATTAATCAGCTTATTATGGAAAGAACGTTCATTTTAACTCATTATACAAATTTAGGATCAAATATGACAATCTTTCATAGTTTAGGGTTATTAATGCAAATTTACCAAAGTTAAAGGTCCACAATTGAAATCTTATCATTTTACCATTCAAACACTTATACTTTCCAGAATTACACATATGGCCTTCAAGTTTCATAATTTACAATTTACACCCTTTTAATTAATTAATTACAAAATAAATCTTATACTTATATATTTTACAGTTTAACCTTTACAATATTCATATTACACATCAAGTCCTTTTATTTCTTCAATTTACAGAAAATAACCTTCAATATTACCATGCTACAAACAGCCCACAAGTTTTGGTAATTTACACATTTAGTCCCTCATTTTAATTCCAATTCGATACACATATAATCACTAATTTACATTATAATTCCAAATCTTCCATATTTTACAAATAGCACCCTCAAGTTATATTTTATTTATATTTTCCTTGATTTATAGAGTATTACAAAAATAGCCCACGACTTTTAAAAGTTACAAAACACACCCTTTAATAATTAAAATCCAATCGGTAAACATGTATTTCTCCCAAAATCAAAC
Organism: Artemisia tridentata subsp. tridentata; assembly: GCA_021014915.2. Classification (NCBI taxonomy): domain Eukaryota; kingdom Viridiplantae; phylum Streptophyta; class Magnoliopsida; order Asterales; family Asteraceae; genus Artemisia; species Artemisia tridentata. The sequence continues at coordinate 162,480,370 of CP139504.1, read as the reverse complement.
CCTAATTTTTCAAAACACTTTCCAATCATTAGAACATTATTAGAACATTATTTAGACCAGATCTATATCATATCAAGAACCTTAAACCATTCGTTCCATTTTTAAATTCATATATACGATTTATAGATTACAAAACCCGATTAATCCAATAAATTCGAAATAATTATATTAAGCTTCTATAATTCGAATTATCATTTTTCTCAGTTCATATGGGTTACATAGAGTCTAAATAAAATAGATTTGATGCCAAGAAAATTCGTATGCCAATATTTAGGATTTTAATTCGATTTTAGGGTTTATAATTCTTTAATTCGAATACTACTCATATATCTTGCATGGTTCGATTCCAACATTTTATACACGACTTATATGATGAGAAGAAAGCTAGAAAAATACCAGAATCAATTTAGAACGATCGAATGATTTATAGTGATTTAGGGTTTCTCGGTTTTATTCGCTCGACATCAACAATTCCTCCACGACCAAAATAGCGATCCAACGACCTTGTAGCTATTTTTACCAGATCATAATCAATGTGAAGAACATCAGAAAAATAAGAAACGAATTTTTAAATGGTCGAATGAATTATGGACGAATTATTACCTTACGTGAGGAATAGAACAAGAAAATTCGACACCTATCAAATCCGGTCACTATAATTCGAATGGCTAATTTTCTAGACTTCTTTAGATGCCAAAGAACACAGTAAAATTGGTCTTGATCTTCCATAAATTCGGATGTGAAGAAAACGAATTTGTTTGGTTGTTTGGTTTTAATCGGAAAAGTATTTTAGGGATAATAAAATGAGTTTGTTATATTTAAAATGGAATGTGCCGATCATAGGGGAGGGGTGGACTAATATTTCGGAAATTTTCAGTTATAGAATTAATTGGGCTTAAATTTCTATTTTAATGTATTTTTAAATCACCTTAAAACATATTAATGATGATATAAATTCCATTCGGGCAATCTAGGGGTATTTTTGTAATTTCATAGCTTGCAAAAATATTAAATGGAGTTGTCAAAATTATTTAGTATCATATCTTGCTCGTTTCCAGAAGTTTGGGATCGATTCGGAACTTTAATTAAGCTTTAATTAAATTTTAAAGTTTCCGGGGCATTTTGGTAATTTTTGCATGTTTTAGATTTTCGGGTTTTACAGCAAGGGGTACAGAATCTACAACAAGAGAACCCGACAAATCATGGAATCCATCCATGTCACGTTCGATGAGCTGAGTGAGCAACCTGCTTTAGGACAAACCAGTTTTGGACCCGATCTTAAACTTTTGTCTCCTGGACCAATTAGTTCAGGGCTTGTACAGAATCCCACGCCTGTAGAGTCTTATGTACCACCAACTAGTGAGGAGTTGAAGAAGTTCTTTGATCCTATGTTTGACGAATAATTTGAGCCAACTAATGAAACGAACTCAAATGTTGCAGCTGTTCTTCATAATGATGATGCTCAAGGTCCGCAAGACTCTGAAGGCCCATCAGCATCTGTCTAAATCAGTTTCAATGCACCAGCTGCCAGTCAATCACCCTCATCATCAAATACTCAATCCTCTCCGGTGCTTCAAGAATCTGCAGATGACCATTCTTTGGAAGTTAATCCGTTTGCTCCTTTAGTTGATGTTCCTTTTGAGAATATCTTTGCTCCTGAAACTTCAACCCACACATCCTCTTTCGAAGAACACAGCACGGAAACATCAGTTCAAAACCCTCAACCTCCTGATCATCTCAGAAAATGGACCAACGATCATCCAATTGACAACATCATTGGCAATCCCGCTCGTCCTGTATCCACACGTAAACAACTGGCCACTGATGCACTGTGGTGCTTCTTCAATTCCATACTATCCAAAGTCGA
>CP139504.1:162461374-162478403 GCA_021014915.2 Artemisia tridentata subsp. tridentata | reverse complement strand
GATCCAAACACTCGAATTGGTGCCCATACATTATTTCCATCGAGGCACCGGGGTCGACGTAGACCTCACGTATTTTCCTCCCCCCAGCTTCAATTTCAATTACCAGCGGTTTGTCTGACATCTTCTCCGGAAGAATAGCCGGAAAACTTATCGGAACGTTCATCCATTCTTCTATTTCTGTTTCTTCCGTTTTCCTAGAGGTCATAAAGCTTCGGATCATGTTGATTATTTTCCCTTTATTCCCTTGGTTGTTACCTCCTTGGTTAGTTTTCCTTCCTTTCCTGAGGTCTTTCACCAAATGGTCCAGCTTCCCTGTACTCAATGCAGTTCTTAACTCCTCCCTGAGTTGCCAGCAGTCGTCAGTGAAATGTCCTTTCTCCCCATGATAGTCGCAATATCTGTCCTCACAATCCTTTTGTGGTTTTCCCTTTGTTGGAGGAGGCTGCGGTAACCTCAGCTGGTGTTCCGTTGCCAATATTTCCTTGGTGTCTTCGTAAGGGTGTCCAAGTCTATCGGCCTCGTCTCATTTCGGCGGACATCGGTTCGGCGAGGGTCGGTCCTCCCAGCGTTACCGTACCTTGGAGCGACATAAGGTGCATAGTAATCGTTCCTTCGCCCTTTGAATCCGACCTTAGGGCTGTTCCGGCGGTAATCTCCAACAGGGGGTTTTGGTTGGTAGTCGCTCTTGTTGTGGTACGGGTTAGGCCGAGACTCCATTCTCTCTCCTTTCGGCAGTTCTGTTGTCCGGAAGGCCTCCTCGGAACGAACAAAATCATCGATCCTTTCCAACATCTCGTCGACGGTCTTAGGAATCTTATCCGAGAATTTCTTGGCTAACTCCGGGCAGTGGTGGCCATTCAGAAATGATCCGATTTGCATGATTTCTGGGGCGTCCGGGAAGTTGTTGGCCTCGCATATCCATCTTTCCTTAAAGTCCGGAAGGCTTTCGTTCGCCTTTCGGTGAATTTTATTGATCTCTGTTAGGTCCTTGGTGCTTATTCTTAACATACTAAACCTATTCAAAAACCTCTTCTGAAGCTCGTCCCAACTATCAATGCTTCCCGTCGGGAGCTTATCAAACCATCCCCTGGCTTTCCCATCCAGGGTAACATCGCACCACCGGGCATGGCCACTCTTCATGATTTCCTGCTCCGGTGAAACGATTGATGTGGTCATCTGGATCGGTGGTTCCTTGGTACAGTTTCAGGTTCGTCGGTATCTTGTGCTTGGGAGATGAGAACTCTATGATCCTTTTCGTGAACGGGCACTTGATCATTTCCTTGAATGGTTTGCTCAAATCATCATCCGCCTTTTTCCCCTTTCCGTAGGGTGACCCTCCAACATCTTCTTCCTCCGAATTTTCATACCCGTCGTCGAGCCTCAGCATTCTGGGGCTCACCAGGTTGCGATTGCCTGGTTGTTTGAACAACTCTTTCAAGGCCGAAAGATGACCTGTGATTAGGGTTTGGGCATCCGGAGGATCTTGGTCTCCTCCGGATCCCCCGGCTCCCCCCGCGTTCCGGACAGGGGTGAAGAGGGGTGTAGGACCCGTCATTTCGAACGTTGGTGTAGGACCTGTCATTCGAACCTCGGGTAGATCGAGCGGAAGGTCCCACGGATGGCGCCAATTTGTTGAAGCAATTTCTTGCAACCGCTTCAAACAAATAAAGGGGGCCTGCCGGTTGAACTCACTAGGGTTCTTCGGGAGGCTTAGGTGCTGATCCCTTCGGCTATTAGAGGTCCTCCGGGTATCTGCACACAACAGCACACGTTAGGCTCGCCCCGGGTGTTATCCCAGGACCCACCTCCGGCGTGAAAGTAAGTATATGATATTCCGAAAGGGCTATCAACTATATTGAGAAGTAAATGCGGGTAAAACGTTAGTTGAGAGCAGTAAATGAGCTGAGTATTTATAGTACTCGGCCTCGATACCTGGAATGGCGGCGCCGGATTTTCAGGAGACATGTCCCCGACATAATCCCGTAAATCCTGGGCGGCGGCGGCGGTGTCTGCAGCTGCCATATGTCACAAGGTAAACGCCACCTGTCCTACTACTTACAGTGATACTGGCCGGATGAGTCGTGTGCCTTCCGGTATGTCCGGACGGCTATGTATTTCCGGACGGCCGGTCAAGACAGGTCGTTCGGACACATGCGTCAACATTATAATGACGGTCGTTAGGGCCGTCAAGGTATCTAAACATATGTCATATACTTTGTATACTCGATACTCCAAATGTCACAAAACAATTGTCTCAGGATAGAAACATATATTTTTGACATTTGGCCAAAATCAACCGTCTCAGAATCATTGTCACAAATGGGACATAGGATCGAAGGTATGTCAATGCCTTTGAGGTCCAACTCCAGTCTAGTTGGATATTTCTAAAACCGTGTTTTTTTGTTAGTTGCCAATTATTTTGGGAATGAGTGAGTGAGTAACAATTAAAACTGTTGTTAACAAAATTCCATATTACATTATAACATTTAGGCTCTTAAAATTTGTACAATTGATAAAGGTAAATAGTTTCTTTTACGATTATGGTTTTTGTTTTAAACCAAGAAAGAAGATGTAGATAACAAAATACGGAGTATATCCATATATTGATTAGCCCTAATACGTATAACAGCTCTAGTAAAAAGATTGATATTTTACATTTGTAGTATTGTTCAATAACAAACGTTTTCTTGTTTTTGTCATACTATTTATCATCCGGCCATTTTCTTATACTCAAACGCAATTCCATCACATGGTGCGTCACAACACCCTTATAAAAATGAAGCAGCCCCGTTTTCTGTCTTATAGTTTATATTTTATTTCATTTTAGCTTATGGTATTAATATTTTTAAGTAATGCTAGCAAATAATAGGGAACACTAATTTAGTGGTTGAGACATTTTAACAAACCATCGTCAACATAACCAATTAAATGAGCATGCCTACCAGGCAATCCCTTTCCACATTTAGAAATATTTGAAAAAAGCTGAAAGAATATATTACTTAAGTATGTGGTTAAGGCATCAGTAATCACGTCCACCAATTCTTTCCCTTCTTGGGACCTCGCTTTTAATAATGTCCAACCTTTCTATTAATATATCGCAATTGCATTGTCCCATCACTTATATTTTAATCATTCTATTCACAAATTCTGTATCTCCAAAACCCGTAAAAAAATTCTTGAATTAAATCAGCACTCCTAAAATTATTTTCGTTTTTACAATATCGAGATCGTAAGATTAAATCAAAATCTTAAGATCCGGCCTACTATAATGTCTTCTTAATATGTGTCGTAAATTATGCAAATCTACAAATTATTATATAGCAACCAAAAAATTATATGAATTATGAAATGTTTAAATAGATTAACCTCTCATTTTTTGTATTCTATAAAACTTAATCCATAAATCTTTTGTATTCTATAAAATCTCATGGTAAAGATCGAGATCCTATTAAGATCCTACGTCGTAAAGATCTCACATAAGACTGGGATTGTTTTTGTTGTGTAGTATCGTAAGATCAGAATCAATATGTTAACAACTATACTAAAATGTAGGTATTAGCTAAAATAAAAAAGTTGTTATTCTAAAAAGGTTAAAAAGTCTTGTGGTTATAATGTTATTGCATCGACCGTAAAGGTAATGCATCATAATTATAAGTTATTGCATCAAATTTATAAAATAATGCATCACAGATATATATATTGCATCACAGTTATAAAGTTACCACATCACAACTTTTTTAAAATAACTTCACCATATATAATTTACAGTGTTCTAAAAGGCGCGCCATGGTGCCGCAAAGGCGTCGCCAAGGCGCGAGGCGTGGCCTCGCCGCCACGAAATGGACCTTGGCGGCTGCTCTAGGCGTAGCGTGGGATAAGGCGAGAAAAGGCGCATCTTTTGGTAAGGCGTGGTGTCACTTTTTGAACCATTTTTATTTTTTTAACTATTTGAACCAGTATTTGGAATTTGGGCTATTTGGTATTTTGGCCTGATAATTATATAGTAAACAGTAGTATAAATGTCTAATATAGTACGAGTAATATGATTTAAATCTACTATCTTTAGCTCGTTCTTCTATAACTCATGTGTCCAATATGTTTCTTATGGCTGTGATTGTTTTGTGAAATATATATATTTGTGATGCAGGTGGTGCTTATTTAGTGTTGCATCCTAGCTTTGTTTGTCTTGGTTGTATTTGTCTTATCTCAATATGTAATTTTATTTTGTATTCTCTGTATGTTTGCTTTCCTTTGTTTCTTATTTTTAACCATTTTGGTTATATAGTGGATTTTGTTTGTATTTGTTTTGTTTATTGGAAATAAATTGCCCTTACAAAAATGATATAAAATTATAAATATATAAATCTATAAATATTTTTTTGCCGATTTAAGCACGACTTAAGAAACGCAAAGGCTCATAAGGCTTAAGGTGTCGTCTTGCCGCCACGTCACGCCTCACACTATTTAGAACATTGATAATTTATTTAATTTTAACTAAGCGATGTGATTTGCACACTCGCTTAATTGATTGACACACTCTAATTTAGAGTGTCTATACATTTATACCCTCACATCACTTTTACACGTTTTCGAGACACTCTAAATTAGAATGTGACGATAAATTTAGAGAGTGTGCAAATCAACTCCCTATAACTAATGTTACCTTTATTGTGAATAAACTGACAATTGAAGTATTAAATTGGACAGGTGGATAGAGAAACACATGGTGTGTAATTTTAATCATGAAATTTTCGTGGATCCACCTTTCTCACCAAAATTCAGGTTCAGCTCTGCAATGTAGTTTGAAAAGTCAGGATAGATAACAGAACCGAATTTAAGAATCACTCTTCGAGAGTATTTTGAGAAAGTAGGGGTTGAACATCAAACATCTATTGCACGCAACCCAGAACAGAATGGAGTAGTCAAAAGACGAAACCGAACGTTAGTGGAAGCCGCAAGAACAATGTTGATAAATGCTCAATTACCGAATTACCTCTGGGCTGAAGCTGTCTCCACCGCCTGCTACACCCAAAACCGTTATATGATCTCCAAAAGGCACAACAAAACCCCATATGAACTTGTTCACAGAAGAAAAACGTAGTTTACTTAGAGCACATTCAATCATAACTCAGGGTTAAAGTTTAACACACTGCCACGCCCGTTTTAACCTTTTCACCTTTAACTCAAAAAAAAAAACACCCACAACCATAACTCACCTTTAACTCAACTATTTTCAAAATCAACCCTTAAACTATAATTAATACTTCATTTAACAACTAACATAAAATTTTAAACACGAATTACATTAATCATTAAAGTCAAAACACAAATCACATTAAACATTAAAGTTAAAACACAATACATAGTACGATTAATAGAAACTAAAATTACAAATTAATAAAATGTATCATCTGAAACCCAACCGTCCTCACTCGAAGAGGACGTAAACTCCCCATCACTTCCAAACCAGTTTCTCTCCCGCTCCATACGAGCAGCTTCCTCTTCTAGTTCGCGTTGTTCCATTTCTCTCATCACTTCGAGATCTTGCTCCATAAGTCGGAGTTCATCCTCACTCAGTCCAAACGGATTTTGTTGTTGTTCAACAACCGGTGGATTTGGTTGTTGTTCAACAACTGGTGGATTTGAATTGTTGGCCGGTTCATTTTTCGGTGTGAACATCAGAAAGATATCTTCCGGTGGAGTGTTCACCGGTTCATTTGGAAATTGCTGGGTAAAGTCGTGTTGTTCTGGAAATTGTTGGGAGAAGTCACGGTGAGTAGGAAATTGTTGGGAGAAGTCACGGTGAGTTGAGAATTGTTGGGAGAAATCTTTGCGAGACATTGTTGAGAATCTGTGTGTGAGTTGTGTGTGTGATAATAATACTTTGGTGGTGTTGTATATATAGGCACCCTGAAATTTGAATTTGAAATTAAATTATCACGCTTGTAGTTGAATTTTAAATTTTGAATTCGAATTTGATTATCCCGCTTAAGAACCAAAGGGGTGTTTTGTAAATTTATTTTAAACACAACGGATACATAGTACTCTAAAGGGGATAGAAATGATTTTTTATTAAAATTTTTTTATTTATTTATTTATTTTTTTATTATTATAACTGACCTTAACGCCACGTTAAGGGGTTAACGCAGGTGCGTTAGAGCACTCTTAACGCAGCAGCTTTCATTGTGTAACGCACCTTAACGCAGTGCGAAATCACCTTTAACGCACCTAGTGCGTTATGCGTTGAACATGCTCTTACAAACGTTTCCATATTTTGTACTTTCTCCGTCTCAAAATTATTGTCATGAGAGAGAAATCACATGGTTTAATAAAAGTGGGGTCGATTTAGTTTTCAACCACTCAAAGTGAATATTCTCCTACTATATTCTCTAGTTTTTACTTAAAAAAGAAAGTGAACAATTATTTTGAGATATTTCAAAAAAGAAATATGGATAATAATTTTGAGAGGGTGATAGTAATATTAAAAACAAGTGGAATAAAGTTTTCCTTCTTGGGTCTTTTCTTCCAATAATGATTCAAATTACCCACGGCTTGTATTGATGTGACGTCAAATCAATCATTAATCACGTCTTAATTCTTGTATTCTACTTTATAGAAATTATTTTCAATAGTTTTATTTTCTAAAAATCAATAGACCGTCAATATACGGCTGTACTAGTTACGTGGTTGCTAATAATAATAAGTGTTGTAAAACAAGGCTTAAAAGGCCGATTAATCACCGCCTACGCACTACAAGGCCACTAACATTTTCGATTTTTGTAAATCGGTCAAACAAATCAGTCAACTATAGTCAACGGCGGTCAATGACGGCTAATGGTGGTCAAACTTTCTAGAAACCTTTAAATCTTTCCGGAAATACACAAACTCGTTATAAAATTGTTTTAATAAATTATAGTCATTGTTTATATCTATTACAAAATACTTTTTAGGAAAAATCTTGCCGAAAATACATAAAACTTGCCGGTAATAACTAAAAATTGGCGAAAATACCAAAAATTTGTCAGAAATGCCAATCCGATAATCACCAATTAATCACGCCTAGACCGATTACAAGCTACAGAGGGGTTCGACCGTCCGACTACCGATTCGAGATTTTTGCAACCTTGCTAATAATATACATAAATAAATATCAATTATGTATGGAAATAGCTTGCTAGTTAACATAAGTCCAATTAAAGTGGTTGTGGTCCACTGGGTAAAGCTTATTCAGTTAAGCATGCCCGGATGAGAGTAGTACCGGTATGGGTGACATACCGGGAAGTCCTCACTTGTGGACCACAAGCTCTGTCGATATTAGGCAATGAAGAGGAGAGCCTGTAAGCCAATAGTTAGGCAGGTTCGAATCCGAGCCGGCCTCGGTTTTCATCCGGCCGTTACTCCAGCGAATTATACTCGTGTGGAGGCGGTACGGTTTCCGGGCGGGCGCCGTTAAAAATCCCCACTACGCCAGCATGAACCAGTTAAGACAACATAGTTTGGGTACGTGAAGGATGAGGGCCTTCCGAGGTGGCGAGTGCAACTCTAATCCAAAAAATGAAAGTCACCGTTAAAAAAAAGTTAACATAAGTCCAAATAGCTTCTAAAAAAAAATCTTACCCAAATATCTTTTAAAATCTCATAAACTTCAAGTAATAAATTTATGAATCTTAATTTTATGTGAAGAGTTATTTTACATACGAAACTTATCTTACATAATAAGGGACTCATCCTTACTATCAATTTGAAATGAAATCAATGGTCGAGATTAAAAGCATTTTAATATTTCACCTATTTTTAATAATTTAAATATCTCTTAAACTGTTAATCGTTAATCGAAAATAGTTACACCATCGCGACGAGCATTTAATTATCTTTCTATAGACGGGCACCTTGATATATTTTCGAAAAATAATAATAATAATAATTTTTTCACGTTTTTTTTTCTCATTTTTTCGTATTTTTTTTGTTTTTTCTCATTATTGAAATTTGCATGAAAAATTACATGTGATATTAGTGTTAAATCACATATGATATGTAATATCACATGTGATATTAGTGTTATATCACATATGATATATAATATCACATGTGATATTAGTGTTAAATCACATATGATATTTTCATGCAAATTTCAGTAACGAAAAAAATCGTAAAAAAAAAACGTGAAAAACATGAAAAAAATAATTTTGTCGATAGTATATCGCAGTGGCTATCTATAAAAGATAATTAAATGTTGTCGTAACGGTATATTTTTTTTTCGCTTAACGATTAACGGTTTGAAAGATATTAATATTTGAAAAAAAATAAAATGAAAATGAGTTTTTTAAATTGTTGGATTAATCTCATCCATTAGATTAAATAAAGATGAAGGGTGGAGATTAGTCACTTGGTATGTAAAAAAGTTTGGTCTCTCAAATCTAATTTTATTCATAAGTTGAGTAAATTTGATTTTTGCTAAACAGGCTAGTAAGTTACAAAGCACAAAAAATTAGCTAACACAAACACCCAATAGTTAGTCGCAAATAAACAATGCGAAATGATACGTCATTCTAATTTTTAATCAAATACTCTTTTCAAACTTAAATTCTCACATAAAAATTCGAATAGTTTTGTATTAATGGAATAATTGTCTTAAAAATTCCCACCTAAAATTTTTAAAAATTGCATGACAACTTTTGACAAATTTTTTTAATGTAGATTTTTTCTTTCTAAAAACGAGAGGCATTTTTTTTTTTTTTTTGTATTTACTCTCAACACTAGTACACTAATTTTGAAAAATTCATCTAAAAACACTATTATATAAGACGTTGTATTACGAATTATTTTTCTTTTTATTGTTCTATTAATTATAATTGACAAAAATGAATAATCACACAACTATAAAAGCTTGTCGGTATAAAATCTCGTTTCTATACGGATACTCACCTAGTTTATATATCGGTAATATAAATGGAATTTTATGTGAGTGTTAGAACTTAGAAAATCAAAATATGATTAGTGGATGTCATTTTGATTAAAAAGTTTATCATGAAATATATATGTTTGATATGACAAAAATAATCATGTGGAATGAGAAACCGAAGTTGGTTGCCGAGAGTATTACTTTCTTTCAATTACCAATTTTGGCCTTTATTCCCATTTCTCTTTTAGAGGGTTGGGTAACCTACGTCAAAAGTGGCGTTTTCCCTCAAAACGTAATGTGAAGGCGCCAGCCCTATACCGGACCTCACGTTTTGCTCGTCTCGCGCCGTCATGCCTAGCCCAAATGATTCTGGAAAACGCAACGTAACGGTGCCAGCCCCATATAGGACCTCGTGTATGGTCTTGTTTTTCACTTTTTGTGTTAGATGTGGGGATTTAGAGGTGCACGACGGCACCATAATCGGATGTTATAGGTGTTAGATGATGAAACCCCGTAGGTTATAATTTTCATTAAAGCACAATATATAACCATAGAAACCCTAAACCCACAAACGGGCTTGGGCTTATATCTAATACTCTCACGCAATTTGAGCAGCGAAATCGCTAAAGCTCGAATTGGAGGAAAGAATTTAATTATTAAAATATGAAGCTAAACATAAAAACAAAAGTAAATGTGAAAAACTAGAAGGGGGGGTTGAATAGTTTTACCGGTTTTTCGTTAGTTATAAAATTTTACTTGTGAAAAAACTTTGATTCAATTCTTTTGTGAAATCAATCAACACCAATATGAACACTAAGCTATACTATCTAACATAAACAATAAGTATAAAGAAATAAGATGGAAAGATCAAACGAGACAACGAGATTTATACTGGTTCGGTCATGAAGCTCTTATTCGCCCTACTCCACTCACCGAGTACCCAACTCGAGAGTTCTAAGCACTATAGTCAACAAAGCTCCCTTCAGGCGGAGAAAACCGTACAACGTCACTTATCACAATTTCCGACACTAAGCTAAATGTCGAGTACTAATCTAGCTAGTACCAATCTCACTCACGATCCACACGATCCTAACTTCTCACACGATCTACACGATCCTTACTAATCACACGATCAACACGATCCTCACACTCTACTATTGATCCACTTGATCAATACACTAACACACAAACTACAAGAGATTTCCAAAATCTCAACAAGATCACAATAATCCACACAAGATGACTAAACAAGACTATGACACTTGATGTATATCAAGATACAACAAGTAAACTACAAGTAATGCAAGTGCACTACACAAAGACTCTAACACCTTGTATCTTCTTGATACTTTGTGTTCTTCTCTTGAGTAATAGAGGAATGAAGGTGATCTTTGGTTGGATGAAAAGATCACTCTTTAAACAAAAGAAAACTAACTAATGATCAATGAAATGTAAGTGTGAGTGAGGAATTAAACTCAGAAAGTTTTGTGTGAAAAAGGATGCCCAAAAATTGTGAAGTGGACTGGTATTTATAGGCAGAAAAATTTGCCCGTTACAGTGGGACGGTACCACTAAATACCACATGGTACCACTAAATTTAGTGGTACCGTGCCAGACAAGAGACGCTCCATTTTTTGTTTTTAGTGGTGAAAGTTTATTTGGGGGGGGGAAAATAGCTGTTATGATTTTTAAACTTATTTTTCCAATTAAAACATTTCTTTATAATTCAAAAATGATTTGTAAAATGTATTTTTGAAAAAATATTTTGTCACATAAAAAATGTGAAGTTTAAAACACAAATTCACTTATTTGATCATTTGTTAAGTTATAAATTTGTTTGTTCTTACCTAGAGTGATTTACGTAGAAACGGGAAATTTTGACTAAAAACTTGTTTACGTTAATTTTGACGTAAAGTGTTTTCACATTTTGTTATCATCAAAACGTGGAGTTATCAAAAGATATAAATAACGTTTTTAGGAAATTATTTGTATCAACAATCTCACCCTTTTTGATGATGACAAAACATAAACTCATTTTAAGTGAAAGATTTATTTTAACAAGTTTTTTAGCATGAGTTTATATCCTATTTCTCCCCCTTTTTGTCGAAGCAAAAAGATCGCAAAGGCTCCCCCTTGATATATACTCCCCCTCGTTTGGAGGACACCAAGGAATCGAGCAATGGTACTTGCTACAAAACAAGGTTAGATGACACATATACAATATCTAACTGTAGCAACCAAGACAAATATCAAACCATAAACTAAGAAAAGAGCTAAGAAGCCAAAAATCATAAAAGATAAAACAACCATACAATAAGCCCATGCATTCAAAATGAAGATGTCATACATAAAGCATGACTACAATACAAACATGAAAATAAACTAAAAGAAGCACACATAAATCTTTAGTGACTTGAGAGGCCCTAAGATTTGCTTCAATTCCAAAAGGGAATCCTAATCATTTATTCTTGAAAACTAAACATGAAAATTTTAGTTACTTGAGCTATTGGTTGGTGGAGGAGGTGGTATGATAGGCCCTTGTGGTGGTGTTAGGAGGTGTTCAAGGTAGGAGAACATGAAGTTCAATTCTTCCCTAAGGTTAAAGATGAGGTTTCGGTTGTGGTGACAACATGCACAACTTTGGCTATGTGGTTCAAGTGGGTAGAGAATGGGGTGACCCATTTGTAGTTGTCGTGATGGAGAAGCGGAAGATGATGGTGTGGTGTAAAAAAGCTCAAGAGGAGTTGTTAGTGATAATGTGAATGTTAATGCCAAAGGTTGAGGAGGACTAGGTGGTAGTGAGGGTGTTGTCCTAATTGTGGATGAAGAGGATGAGGTTGGCCTATAGGAGATGGTTTTGGAAGGAGCCAATGGTCTGGAAATAGATGAGATTGAGTTGGTGGAAGGTAATGGTGTAGGAAGGTTTTCATCATCATCTAGTGTTAGATCAATGAGAAATATCTCCTTTGGTGGTTTGATGTTAAATCTTGGTTTCTTGGCTTTGTGTGAGGTGGTTGCAATGGTGGAAGACATGGTGAGTTTATGATGAATGAGTGATGGTGATGAAGATGAATGCCTGATAGGAGCTTAAATAGCCAAATCAAAAGTATGCATGGATTGTAAGATGATGAGTTTAGGGAATTGGGAGTGTTGGAATTAGCAAATGTTGGCAGATTCTAAGGGAAAAGAAGTCAAAAAGTGAAAGCAAACAGTTAAAAACGTATTCCTAGGGGACGGTACCACTAAATCACCCACGGTACCACTAAATTTAGTGGTACTGTGCCCTATTTAGTGGTGCCGTGACCTGCTGGTGACGTTTTTTTCCAGTTCTGCAGGATTTAGGCTACCTAAATGGGTAATTCTAGGGGCACTATTTGCAGCAAATCCTATTGCCTCAATTCACTAAAGAATAATCACATAGATTTCATAACAATAGCCACAACTAGCAACCAACAAACACATGTGATTATCTAAATATAGGCTACTATTAAGCATGCAATCAAGCAAGTAATATGATCATTTAGATAATGCAAGGAAAATGCATGTAGGAAAAGAGAAACTGAATAAAAACATATAAACCAAATTTATATGTTTGGGTGGTAAAACGGAAAGACACACCTGAAGTGACCCATGCGAAGATAATCATCCAAAGTTAGAGTTAGACCAAGTATTAAATGTCATATGGCCGTAGCCAAAACCCCATGAAAGTTAGTTTAATAATACTTAAGTTAATAATACTAATTATGTAATAGTTAAAAAAAAATTTCAATCTCTCGTCCTCCCTAACTTCTTGAGTTTGTTGCCGATGCCCTTGAGTGCCTTCCCGATTGACTTGAACCCCCCGATGGTTTGCTCGTGCATTGACACTTGTCAATTATACATCGTAGTTTGCCTTCGCATTACAGAACTTAAGTTGGTGTTGCTGTAGTCGAGGTCGGTTGTTGGAGTGAAGTCGGATGTTTTAAGATTACGAAAGTATGTGTCGGGTGAAGGAGTACGAGCACGAGAGGTTCCTTCTTCATTCACTTCAACATTATCCTCATCCATAGGTTGAGATGATGATCCATGATGAAAGGAGGAGGAAGAGAAAGTAGCATCGGAAGTGGATTTACGATCACGTTTTGACCCTTTGTCACTATGTTCTTTGTGCGACGTTGTGGTCCACCAAGAGGTTTCATGATGGGATTGACAAGAAAGTAGTCGACACTTTGAATATGTAGGAAATTAGCCATGACCCAACGAAATAGACGAGTAAGCAACATACCGTATGACATGAGCTTATCGGACCAACCATGAATGTTAGCCATTCTCTTTGCCATATAGTACGCGAGATTGTATGGCTCCTTGTTACTAAGGCAATAGAGCATATGGGCTAGACTTGCCGAAACATGATCCCGGTTACCCGCAAGAGACAAGACATTCTCACGAAGAAGGAGTTCCCAATTTTTGAGATCGGGAAGGATTTCTTTGAGATAGATTCGGTTTGGGTCGAGGTGGACTATTGAACCATCACGCTTTTGGTGCGTGTTGGCGAATTGACGGATTTGAACATGTTGTTTTATGGTTTGAGGATCGGGATTTTGGTTAGATATGGACCTTCACTTTCAAGATGATACTAACGAGAGTCTAAAGAATGGTCTTCTGTGTATGCACATTGACCATAGGAAGGAACACCAAGAATATCACCAACCTCGGTGATGGACAAAGTGATATTTTGATTTCGAATCCAGAAATCAAGAAAGACATTACCCTCAGTATCACTGAAGGTACGAACACGACTATAGAACTCAAGAATGAAACGAGGACAGATTTGATCATTTATTTTGTATAAACAGTCAAAGTCGATTGTTGGAAAGCATATATTGATGCCATCCAATGGAGCAAAGTAAGCATCAACTACACGACCTTTGTGTATGTATCGATGTTGGACTCTTTGAAGATAAGCTTTTTGCTCATCAGGAATATTTGGGTCATCGATTAGTAAAGGGATGTAGGATTTGGTGTCTTGGTAATCGTTACGAGGCATTGTTACCTACAAAAATATATTAGTATATATATGTTAATTTTTTGTATTATTGATGGTCACATCTCTAGTGTGTGCCTATATGCAAACAATGTAGAGGTGCGGTAATCTCAACTCTAAAATAAAAATAACGAGATTACCCAAACGCTCCTAACTTCACTTTTGCTCAACCAAGTATGTCGAAGAATACATATTAGTTATGTAATTCGACCAATATTTGTGAGATCATGTATGCATACGAAAAAAAAAACGTTTTTAGTTTGTATCAATAATGCACGAAAAATATTTCATGATCCTAGTTATGTGAAATTTTTCGAAAACAATGAATTGTGGTGTTTGGCAAATGCGACAATTCGGCGCCAAAAATCTTAAAGTTGAAAAGCTTGAATGTTAATAACTCCTAATCTAATTTTAAGTATTTTAGACATGATTCCACAAAAATTATTTAATCTAATTCGAATTTTAATATTAAAATTCAGACTAAAACATGCAATATAAGTTGGTTTATGCAAATCCTATGTTTACGGAATCATATAAGTTATACATTGTCTAATCCTAGTCCTAATTGCATTGAAATTCAATCAAAATTGAAAAACCCCAATTCGATTTGTGTCTATGAACAAACCCTAGACTCAAATTAGAAAGAAATTAAAGTTAATTTACTTACAATTGATGTTGGGTAAGATGTAATGATTGATAATCTTTAAATGCAATGCCTTAATATTGATTGACAAGAGTGTAATTGGATTAGGGTGTAATACTCAGTTTTGACAGCAAAAGGGGAAATTGGTGTTTTGTTTTGAATGAGTAAACAGAGGGAAAAAGGAGGAAAACGGGCTTCGTCAGTTCCACGGTACCACGGTACCATTAAAATTAATGGTGTCATGCCACTTTAGTGGCGCCGTGATCTGCTGGGACGAGTTTTTATCCCATTTTGATTTTTGACGAATAAGTCTCGCTGATTTAGTGAGACTTTTTGACACGAGGAGAGAATTTATACCTAATAAATTCTTTTAACGAGAAGAACTAGACTAGACGATAAGCAATGACTCTATTATTTCCGAGAAAATACGTAAGTAGTCATTAGAGAGATACGAGAGATGACTTTAATATTTCCAATGAAATATTTTAGATGGTCAGAAGATAGGGTTTACGGGATATGTTCCATCATTCCTAGACCTAGACGTAGATAGTTGAAGGATTCTCGTTTGAGGGGTTTGTTAAGATGTCAGCGATATTGTCTTGAGAAAGAACTTTCACAATAGAAATGTTTCCTTTTTGGACTTTATCGCGAAGGAAGTGGTGACAAATTTCGATGTGTTTAGTACGAGAGTGTTAAACGGGGTTTTTGCTCAAGTCAATAGCACCTTTTTTATCGCACATAATAGGGATGTCATCGAGATGGATGTCCTAGTCAATTAGAGCTTGTTTCATCCATAGTGCTTGTTGACATGCCTTTACGGTGCTTATGTATTCGACTTCGGTCATGGAGATAGCAAGAGTCGTTTGTTTCTTAGAGAACCAAGAAGTTATACAACAACCCATGAAGGTACAAACGCCACTCGTACTTTTTTGATCCACATAATCTCCCGCATGATCAGAGTCGGCATAGACAATAGTTTCTACACCGGTCCCCTTGGGATAATACAATCCCAAGTGTATAGTGCCTTTAATGTATCGGAAGATACGCTTAACCGCTTCAAGATGAGAGGTTTTGGGATCCTCTTGGAAGCGAGCACAAAGGCAGACACTAGACATGACATCGGGCCTACTCGCCGTTAGGTAGAATAAACTACTTATTATGCCCCTATACTTAGTACTATCCGCGTACTCACCTTCATCGTCTCTTGTGAGATTCGTCTCCGCGGACATAGGCGTTTTTAAAGATTTAGATTTTTCCAAGTTAGGTTTCTTATATATATTTTGATATACTTAAATATAAGAAGATACTATCTTCCATTTGTATTATTTGAGAACCAAGGAAGAAATTTAATTCGTCCATCATGCTCATCTCAAACTTGTCACGCATGATCTTTGAACGATCATCGTACATTTCTGGACAAGTTGAGCCTAATATAATTGTCGTCGACAAATATTTAAGAAATGATGGGATGTGAATTTCGTTTCTTCATGAAAAGTGTGTTATTAACCATTCACATGGTATATTCATGTTTAAATAAGAAAGCCTTTAATATGTCGTACCAAGCTTTGGAGGCTTGTTTAAGATCATAGAGTGCTTTTTTGAGTTTATAAACATGATATGGTTTTTATAGATCAACAAATCCCGGAAGTTGTACTACATATACATCCTTGTTGATAAAACCACTTAGGGATGCACTTTTCACGTCCATTATGTTAGTGCTCACTAAGTTAGATTCTAAGAACTCTACATGCTCAATATATCTAATAGTAAGGAAGTTTTGAGAAATCGTACCTTAGCCTGAGATGTTTCCTTTTAACTAGTAAACGTGACTTTACCTTCATTGTATGCTAAGTGAGATGAGACTAGACTTTGATTTTCCGTCATGAGATTAGTGCACTCACTAATCATAACCCATTCGTCGGACTCCAAGGCGATTCTCAAGCATATCTATCTAGCAAGACAGAAACTCAAACATGTGGTCCCCAATATATCATGGGTCCAAAGTTGTTAGTGTTAAGCATCCCATGCATTTCTTGCATTTGGTTTGGATGTTGGAATGGAGGACAAATTTCCCATGGTAAATAACTTCGTTGTTGATGGTTATTCCAAGTTACGAGATAGTTACTTGGATGACTTTGTCTTCTAAAGTTACCTCTCGGTAGAGGAGTTCTTGACCGAGGTTTAAGAACATTTTTCTGTCTAGGTAGAGGAGTTTTTAATCTAGTATCGGGTTTTACAAAGCCAAGTCCGGGGTTGATAAAGGTTTGTAAAAACTTTTGACCTCCTTTTTACTAGCAACATGTATTTTAACATTGTTAACTACTATGTGACTTGGTTTAGGACTTAATTTATTTTTCAGACTCGACTCAGTTCTGTCTTTTGCACCAGACGGTACCACGGTACCACTAATTTTAGTGGTGCCAGACAAGAGACGCTCCATTTTTTGTTTTTAGTGGTGAAA